>APFE031472997.1:193499-229076 GCA_000404065.3 Pinus taeda
ATACTTGATTATATCCATTCAGATGTTTGGGGACCAGCCCCTACAACCTCATATGGTGGTTCGTCTTATTTTGTATCATTCATTGATGACTTTTCTAGGAAGGTTTGGGTCTACATGTTGAAAATAAAGTCTGATGTTTTTTCAGTTTTCAAGCAGTTTAGAGCATTGGTAGAAAACAACATTGGTAGAACAATAAAGTGTTTAAGAACTGACAATGGTGGTGAGTTTACTTCCAAAGAGTTTGACAGCTATTGCAAGGATGCAGGGATTGAGAGGCATAAGACCACGGTTTATACTCCTCAGCAGAATGGAGTTGCTAAACGCATGAACAGGACTCTTCTCGAGAGAGCAAGGAGTATGCTGAGTAACGCCAGGTTGCAAAAGGAGTTGTGGACGGAAGCGGTGGCAACAACTTGTTATGTGATAAATCGATATCCATCGACGACGATAGACTGCAAGATTCTGCAGGAGGTATGGAAAGGACACCCTTGTGACTATTCTAAACTCAGAGTGTTTGATTGTGATGCATATGCTCTAGTGCCTAAACATCAGCGAACTAAGTTAGATCCAAAGTCTAAAAGGTATATCTTTGTTGGGTATGGTGTTGGAACAAAGGGATATAGATTGTGGGATCCTACTCCCCGCAAAATCATCATCAACAGAGATGTAAGGTTTAATGAATCCTCTCTTGTACAGTTAGATGTAGATAGAAGATTGAAACAGGATGATGTATCTGATTTCCAGCATATTCAGTTTGACAGCATTTCTAATGATAGTCATAACGACCATAGTTCAGATTCTAATCATGAACACGTTTCAGAATCAGATTATGAACAGGGTTCAGATGGAGGACATGAACAGGTCTCAGATGGCGATCATGAAGAAATTCCTGCAGTTGATAGACAGCCCATTGTGGAAGCACCAGAAACATTCTTAAGGAGATCTACAAGGATCAAACGCCGTCCGAGAAGGTATGATGATTCAGTTGCTTTGATCGCTAATGATGATGAACCTTTGTGTTATCAGGAAGCTGTAGAAGGTTCAAATAGTGACAAATGGAAAGCAGCCATGAAGGAAGAAATGATGGCCTTGAGTAAAAACGGCACATGGGATCTGGTGGAGCTTCCGAAAGGCAGGAAAACTGTGGGATGCAAGTGGGTGTTCAAGCTGAAACGGGGTGTGAATGATACGGAAGACAGGTACAAAGCTCGGCTGGTTGCAAAAGGGTTTTCTCAGAAAGCTGGCATAGACTTTCATGAGATTTTTTCACCAGTGGTTAAAATTGTTTCAATTAGAATTGTGTTAGCATTAGTGGCTTTGTTTGATTTGGAGTTGCAGCAGTTAGATGTTAAGACTGAATTTCTACATCGTGATTTAGATGAGGAAATATATATGGAACAACCAGAAGGGTTTGTTCAGCATCGCAATGCGAAATTTGTCTGCAGGCTCAAGAAGTCATTATATGGCCTGAAGCAGTCGCCTCGGCAGTGGTATAAGAAGTTTGATTCTTTCATGTTGAGTCAGAAATATGTTAGAAGTGAATATGATCATTGTGTTTATTTCAAACAGTTGAATAATGGCATGTTCATTATCTTAGTGTTATATGTTGATGATATGCTTTTAGCAAGCAAAAGCATTGAAGAAATCAACAGGTTGAAGACTCAAATGGCAAGGACGTTTGATATGAAAGATCTAGGAGTGGCAAGACAGATTTTGGGCATGGAGATTTTCAGAGACAGGGGCAATGGTAAGCTGTGGCTATCACAACAGAAGTATGTTGAGAAAATACTTTTGAGGTTTGGTATGAACAATGTGAAGCCTGTGTCGATCCCTTTAGCTTCCCATTTTAACTTTCTTCGAGTTTATGTCCTAATACAGATGAAGAAAAGGATTATATGTCTCGAATTCCTTATGCCAATGTAGTAGGATGTTTGATGTATGCGATGGTATGTACGCGACCAGATATTTCTCATGCAGTTGGGGTTGTCAGCAGGTACATGGCAAATCCGGGTAAAGAACACTGGTCAGCAGTGAAATGGGTGCTTCGGTACTTGAGAGGCACAAGTAGTTATTGTATTTCTTACAATAAGAGTAGTGAATATGTTTGCAGATATGTTGATTCCGATTTTGCAGGTGATTTGGATAAGAGGAGATCAACTTCAGGGTACATCTTTACTCTTGCAAGTGGAGCTATCAGCTGGATGTCAAAGCTACAGAACATTGTTGCTTTGTCCACTACTGAAGCAGAATACATTGCTGCTTCTCATGCTTGCAAAGAGGCGGTTTGGTTGAAAGGTTTGCTTGGTGAGTTTGGTAGGTTACAGGATAACATCAGTTTACTTTGTGACAGTCAAAGTGCAATACATTTGGCTAAAAATCCGGCCTATCATAGTAAGTCAAAGCATATTCCAATCAAATATCATTTTGTAAGACAGGTTATCACTGAAAGGGGTGTTTCTCTTGAAAAGGTGCATACAAAGGAGAACTGTGCAGACATGTTCACGAAACCAGTTTTGTTGGAGAAGCTACGCTGGTGTTTGGCTTCTCTTGGCTTGCAGAAAAGATAAAATAATAATAACAGGGCATCAGGCGAATTGTTGTCAAGGTGGAGATTGTTGAGATTTTCTGTTTGAACTGAAATAGGCAGAAATCTCTGTAGGATGACAACAATAGGGATTCAGTTCCTAGATTAGCTCCAGGTTGTTGGGAGGGAGTTAATGCCTCCTATATTTGATGTGAGGGAGTTATGAGGCTGTTAGATTCTCTATGCTATATAACAGGCAATCATTCGGATGATTTGCTAAGAGAGTGTGAGGATTTCTTGATGTAATATCCAATTTGATTAATATATTCCTGATGCCTATGTTTGGTGGACGTAGCCCAGATTGGTTGGGTGAACCACGTTAAAAGTTGTGTCTTATGTGCTTGTTTATTTTTTCTGCTGTGTGTTTAATTAAGTTTGCTATGCACCTGATCCAACACTGCCCTCCGGGCCTGGCAGGGACTATAGCAATCGGTTTTGGTCGGTGCCTATTAGTTTGGCACGGCAACCTAGGTTTATTTGTAAACACATTTTAACTTAAGACAAAGTTTGGCGATATGTTACATTAACCGATGCCATAAAATATGTTTCCCAGTGCCTGTAACCAATCAAATCAACGTTCATCTTATTTGGCCTCAGTACGAGGTATACGATCTGAAAAGTTAGGAAACTCTTAAGAAAGAAGTTGGGTTAATTAAAACAGTGTCGCTTGCCTGAAGTAATGCTATCACAAAGATAGCATTAGTTCCCTAACATTTAATGTTAATTACGGGGAACACATATAAGGCATATATATACATTGGCCTGTAGCACAGTTCATGTACAGTTATCACCGTTGCATGTACGCCTGCCAGCACATCTAACAGGTGCTGGCTCCTATGGCCTTTCCAAACAGGTGCTGGCTCCTATGGCCTTTCCAAACAGGTGCTGGAACAGGTGCTGGCTCCTATGGCCTTTCCAAAGGCTTATTCTCGGCATAAATCCTTCATACTTGATAAGCCAACGGGAGCGAAATTCCCCCTTCTTCTGAACACCAGGCTCCGACGGCGTCTTCTCAGAGTTTCTTCAATATCCCTCTTCTGAACTGTCTGTGCAATGACGATGAGATCAGCGGAGGGCTTCATTCGAAAAAGAGGAGGCTGAGCGTCCAGAAAGTGAGGTCGCTGGAGACGAGCTTTGGAACCGAGAGCAAACTCGAGCTGGAGTGGAAGATGCAGCTCGCAGCGGAATTAGGTCTCCAACCGAGGCAAGTAGCGGTCTGGTTCCAGAACCGTCGGGCACGCTGGAAGACGAAGCAACTCGAACGGGACTACGATGATCTCAAGCAGCAGTACGAGGAAGTTTTCGCGGAGAAAAAGAAGCTCGAAGGACAGGTAAAAACACTGCAGATTGACTCTGTTTGTTTGAAGGAAAAAAATGGATGTCAAAGAATTGCCAAATATTATCAAGAACAAAAATAAAATGTTGATTTTAAGAATAGCAGCTGTAATCAACAGAATAAAGAGTTGTGAATATTCTGGAAAAAGAAAATCATGATTCCAAGAACTTGAAGTCCCGTTCCTGTAAATTAAGTGAATATTCTAAAAAAGAAAATCTTGATTACAAGAACCTGAAGTCCCGTTCCTGTAAACTAATTTAATATATGTAGGAATAGTAATTAGAATGCAAATGTTTCCTAGTTCTGGCTCTTAGTTCTGCATCCAACTGCATATCTGATTTTCAACCTTCATTAAACTCGACTATAAATTTTAAAGATAGATAGACGGATAAAACTCACCGTGATTTTCGCTTTCATTGCTTCTTCTCTCTCTACAGCAAACATGCCTAGAGTATGATTTAGCTCACGCTTCAAACTTTCTAGCTCCATCATTATGTTGGGCTGAAGAAATAAAGAAAGAAATCATATTAGCCCAAAACAAACGCATTATATACTCATATCTTGATATTGTCAAAAAATTTGCATAGACGGCCCTTGATTTTCCTATTCTACTGGTTGGTTTTCTATATTTTTAAGTTTATACACTCAGGCATCTCCAAAACAATTTTTGAGTTTATACACTAAGGCATCACGGTTTTTTTAAACAACTATTTGCTTGATTTCATGAGGACAAAGCATTTCGGTTCCAAATCTATAGTATATGACACTCACCATGCCTTCTGGATGAGAAGCTCCGAATAGCTTTTAGACTCGAAATCCAAGCCAAATCACACACGCAAGCTGTTGCTCCTGCTGATTTTCAATCTCACGGTCGCCTGAAGATGAACTCGCTCGCTTGCTCGTTTGCAGAAGAGAAACAATAGACGGCTTCAGGAGGAGAAACTACACAAAATTATATGCAGAAAAAATAGCAGAAGCAGGAAACATTATATGTCGACAGAGTAGCAGAAGCACTCTGCATGGATGCATTTATGATGTCAATCTCACGCTCGCCTGAAGATGAACTCGCTCGCTTGCATAAGAGAAACAACAGACGGGTTCAAGACGAGAAACTACACAAAATTATATGCAGAAAAAACAGCAGAAGCTGGAAACACTTTCTCCATGGATGCATTTCTGATGTCAATAGCCCTTTGTCTGAAACGTGACCAGAAGTATAAAAATTTGCTTGAAACGTGACCAAAAGTATAAAACTAAGCGTTCTGCCAGCCTGCATGGGCATTTGAATGCATATTGACCAAGTGTCGTGCTTTGAGGGTTGTGGCTTTGCCAGCTGTCATCGGAGCCTGGAGTAGCAAGATCACCCTTTCTTGCATGGAGTCGCACCTTTCTGGATCCGGTGGTCAATAATACATGAATGCAACATTCATATAAAAATCTATAGAACGCGGAGATTTACATCAGAAAATAAAAATAATCACATGTAGTTCACACCATCAGAAATCAATTTGCAAACGAATCTCTAGGTAACAAATTTCAAATGGTCAAAAGCAATAACAAAAGTATTTTACTATGAGGTTGAATTTCTATTGAATTGAAGACACATGTCTATTAATTTTAGAAATTAGATCTATATTACTAATTTGCAGCTCCAGCAAGAACGTCTACAAAGCCAATTTGAAAGTTCGAAAAGAGCTGGACACGAATATTTTACTATGGAGAATTTAGACTGCTATATATGCCTTTGAGCATAGAAACCGCAAGGATGCACACAAATAAAAGGTAAGCCAAAAATCTTTAGAAATTATAAAATTTTCAAGCAGATACAGGGTTTACCTCTCTAGATCTTGTGTACATACGCCCACTATCTTTGCTATTTCTCTATTTGAGATCATGAGGGCAAACTGTGAGCAAGTACCACAGCACACCCTTGCCTCTTATTTCACTGTACTATACTATAGCATGCAAACTACCTTTTCCGCCTCAGATATTTACCATGCACTCATTGAAATCCAAATATAGCACTTCTATTCCACTTATACTGTTGGCCAGTGATTGTTATGTTGGGAAAATGCCACAACCAAGCCGCTACAGCGCATCCTATCTGCTGTTTGACCAAAACAAAGGCATGTACAGGCTGTAACAGCTTCCATTAGGGTATGCCTCTCCAAAAATACCTTTGCCACTGTAAGTACAATGCCCAAATCTGCTAGTACCAAAAATCCATAAAATTTTCAAGAAGATACAGGGTTTACCTCTCCAAATGTTGTGTACATACGTCCACTATCTTTGCTATCTCTCTATTTGAGAGCATGAGGGAAAACTATGAGCAAGTACCACAGCACACCCCTGCCTCTTATTTCACTGTACTATACTAGAGCATGCAAACTACCTTTTCTGCCTCAGATATTTACCATGCACTGACCGAAATCCAAATATAGCACTTCTATTCTACTTATATTGTTGTCCAGTGATTATTATGTTGTGAAAATGCCACAATCAAGCCGCTACAGCGCATCCTATCTGCTGTTTGACCAAAATAAAGGCATGTATAGGCTGTAACAGCTTCCATTAGGGTATGCCTCTCCAAAACTACCTCTGCTACTGTAACTACAATGCCCAAATCTGCTACTACCAAAAATCCATTATCATGCTCCTCAAGGCATCAACCTCATCGAGCAGATGAGAGAACTGAAATTGAAGGGTCTGCAACTTGTCTGCAAGCTCAATATGGGAATGTTTCATCTGAAATAATTTAAATTGCAGCTCATAATCAGCGTGACGCAGATCATCATGAGAGGTCAGGCAGTAAGAACAAGGATTTCCCTCCGAAGAGGTCTCAAAATTTGAAGCATTATTCATTCTTCTGTGGCAACAGGCGTCCTGACGGAGGAGGCAGCAACCGCCACGTTTCGCTCATGCGAACGACTGCGAATCTATGGTTTACGGGCCTCAGTGCTGATCTTCCACTTTTTCTAAGTTATTGAAACATCAAATTTAAAAGATATGGCAATAATTCAATTACTTAAGATTGGATTATACTTAATACCTACTTTTCTTTTTGTTTACATAAACATCTATTTACCAATACGGGATGGCAAAGCCAAATCTTCTAATTGCATAGGTAGCAACATCCGAGTGAGGAACTTAGATGGAAGACACTGATAGCTAAGGTGCTTAGCTGGTGAATAAACACATGCATAGCATAAAATGGTTCAAGTAAACCAATGACAATGTTATTTCTATGTCATAGGGCATGGAATGGGCCCAGTCTTTTGCCATCATATTTATTTGCACCTACGATAATGACACAGAATATCTGCAAGCCCAAAAGTAGAATATAAGAAAACCTTAGTTGAAGGAATAATCAAGCCATAGTAGCAATTTGCTCGGCTTTAACGCTAATATAAAAGATAAGATAGGCAGGTATATTCTTATATTTCTAAAAGTTTATTTAAAAAAATGTAACCACAACTACCAAATATAAGATGGAATTGGATTATACTTAATACCTACTTTTCTTTTTGTTTACATAAACATCTATTTACCAATACGGGATGGCAAAGCCAAATCTTCTAATTGCATAGGTAGCAACATCCGAGTGAGGAACTTAGATGGAAGACACCGATAGCTAAGGTGCTTTCAGCTGCTCACAAGATCTTCCACTGCTCCAGATTCACTTGCAGAACCAGCTCCACAGCTCAGCCTTCTTACAGTGATCTATGCTGCTCCAAAGTCACTGATTTTTGGCCCAACAAGTCTTCTTCTAACAGTGGATTTGCTTCTCCAATATCATTGTACTTAGGGCACAAAATAAAAGCAACTCACAGTGGGTTTGCCGCATCATGTACCACTGTATAACAGCTTCAATGCATGTTGTTCACAACTTTCTTCATGAAAAGACTTCGAGATCTATACTCAGAGTCTCGTCACAATCCTCTCAGATCCAGGACTTGGATCACTCCCATACCCCTAGCGGACCTTGGATTTGTCCTTAGCAACCAACCAACACTGAATTCAAACCTCATATATCTCTCTCACAATTCGATCCTTTCGCTCCAAGACATTTCATGGGTCTCAACCCTCCTTAACCGATTCTGCTTACCGTTCGAAATTTACTGTGACACCCAAGGCCCTTTCGGCCCTCTCCTAGACTGGACTGAGTCCTATTCCAGCTTGTTGTGGCATGTACAAGAGTCTCAGCCTCCACTACAGGACTTCGGCCCTACTTTCCTAAGCAAAACAGAGTCTCAGTTGCCCTCTTTCACACTTGGTCTTGCACAGAACCCAGAACAAAGATAACATGTCAATCCTTCTTGAATCAAACTGCTCAGACTTCAAAGAAATCATCCTCCTTCCAGCTCCGCCTTCTCTAAGCATTTACAGTGAGCTCTTGTTCACATAAGGATGTTTGCCATATTGTTTTGGATCTGCCCTCGGTGCCCTTCCTCATACTCTTGCTCACTTGGTCAATTAGCTTGGAACCCTTGGCCTGCATATTGAACTGAGTCCTATTCCAGCTTGTTGTGGCATGTACAAGAGTCTCAGCCTCCACTACAGGACTTCGACCCTCCTTTCCTAAGCAAAACAGAGTCTCAGTTGCCCTCTTTCACACTTGGTCTTGCACAGAACCCAGAACAAAGATAACATGTCAATCCTTCTTCAATCAAACTACTCAGAATTCAAAGAAATCATCCTCCTTCCAGCTCTGCCTTCTCTAAGCATTTACAGTGAGCTCTTGTTCACATAAGGATGTTTTCCATATTGTTTTGGATCTGCCCTCGGTGCCTTTCCTCATACTCTTGCTCACTTGGTCAAGTAGCTTGGAACCCTTGGCCTGCATATTTCGGGCCTCAACCTCCTATTTCAACCTGCAGTCACCATCTTCTTAGCCTCAGTCTTGTGTTTTGTCTCCTGCACATGGATCTAAGGGAACTCAGACCTAATACTAGCCTTTTGGCTCTGTGGAATCTTGGGCAGCATAATCTAATACGCTGCGGGCTGGGGCAGGGACTAGCTGCCCCGCAGCCCGTCTTGTTTAATATTAATTTCATTTCTTTTAATATGTCATTGGTATTATTTAGTACATAAGATATAAATAACAAAGACAGTCTGAGTATGTGGGAGGTGTGGGTTAACATAGCAAGGTAGTATCGCCTGCTCATAAAATACGTTTGGATTTCTCGATGGAGGTTAGTGATGTTATAGGTAGATGAGCCTTCGGATATTGAATATTAACATTATGGATCAATGAACAAGGATATATGTCAAACCTATAAGGTCATAAAATAAGATATACGTCACACATATAAGTTCATAAAATAGGTAGTAGTAAGTGGTTTGGACCTAATCTTGCTGTAGGAGCATCAAAGACGTGGGACAAGATGAGAGAGAAGCCCAACCCTTAAGAAAAAAGAAATGTTGGGAGTATTGAATGCTACATAGGCACCAAACATATTAGGTGATAATAACAACAAATTGATGGCTTAAAAACAAATGCTTGATAAAAACAATGGTGAACCCAAGGTATGAAGTTACATAAGTATCAAAAGTTATATATAATAGATAATCGATGCTATAGTAATAAATAAGTTTATGGGAATATAGCCCTAAGAAAGAACTCTAATCTCTTGCATTAACACTTCTTCGAAACCAAAATCACAAATAAATATTAAGTTGGGGTTTCTTCATGGTGATTTTCAAGCACAACCAAGTAAGGAGAAGTATTCAAGGAGTTCCCTTCTTTTATTGATTTGATTCCATTACATATGACTTTTTCGAGAAAATGATTCTCACCAAAGAATAGGATTTCACTTAGGCATTTTCATGGATTAGAATGTACTCCATTAGGAATTATTCTACCAAGAAACCTTTGAAGGATTGGGTAACACTCTTGGCTTCCTTGTCAAGATCTTTGATGTAACTAAAGTAGGTGGTAGTACCTCCCATGCCAAAATATTTTTGAATATGAATGTCAAAAAAGGTCTTCTAGACTCAATAACCGTCACTTAATAGTATACATAATGGATATGGACTTTATAATATGAAAAAATTCCATTTTCATGTAGAAAGAACCATGCACACTTACTCCAAGGTTGTCCAAAAGGTGTAGAAAGAACTACCAATAAAGTGAATGAACCACAAGACAAGGAATGCTTTGAGAAGGTATAAGTAAAGAAGAGCACTAAGAAATGAAAACAAACAAGCAATCCAAAAGGTTCACGAAGTTGAGCTAATTGGATCAAATTCCATGCATCTAGATCTACACAAATTGAATCCACAGGCCCAACAACTAGAGCATCTAAAGAGGATAAGAATTGATCCTATAGAGCTTACCAAGGCATTGGCCTATGAAAATGTGGAAATAACTAGACAATAGACCCTAATCCCACATTAGAAGAAGGGATTATGACACAAGATATGGATTAAGAAGATTTAAAATAAGACATTGAATATCTAGTGGATGCGTAATGTAAGATACAACTACATAATATTATACAAAATTAACTCAAAAGTGCACATTCAGCATATCAAAAAGTAAGGGGAAGGGGAACAACAAAATATTGAAAGTAACCACCTCAAATCTTAGAAGAAAATGAAAATTGATAAAATCCTTAGAAGAAAATGGCAATTAAGAAGAAGAGACAAGAGAGAAAATCATCTTAGCAGAAATTGGTGGAGTCAATCATGCTTTTGATCGATTCCAAACAAAGCATAGGTGTCATAGGTAACTATTTCCACTCTTAGCCTAAAATTTAAAATGGAAATTATCACATGGAATATTATATGACTCAAAGCCCCTTCAAAGTGTAGGATACTAAGGAAAATGATCACTTACCACACAGGAAATAAATTGTGATAAAGAAAATCGAGCTTGAATAGCCCAAAACATTTGGAAGAACCATTAAGTTGATATTGTAGTGGAAGATGGTGCCTTCATATATTTGGTAGTCCTTTAGAAGATAGATGCATTGGAAATGTGTTGATATGTGAAAAAACCTCTATATCAACTAAAGGAAATTAGTTGATGGCAAGTTCCAATCAGACCTAATCATGTTTGTGATAATAATTTATGCTCTATTAGCCAATAAAATAAATTACAAATTCTCAAAGGAGGTGGAATTTTAATCTAATGTTCTCGTCGATCCCTTCAAAATGCTAAACATAAACTATCTTGACTACGTATCTTAATTATATAAGCTCGAACAAAACATAAAATCACTCAAATGAACAAACATAAGATAAAATATAGATCGTTGAAGCAATAGAGAAAGTTCATTAAGTTCAGATAACTGTCAATTAGTAAAGGTTCAATCTACCCTTATATATATCATATATATTGTAGACATGTTAAACTCATATCTTCACTTATACACTTTTGATGAATTAGAAGAAAATAATGGAAAAAAATATCTCATAGAATTGAATAAATGAGAAATTTTATATTACTTATAAAAATGTTGTTATAATTCTACTCATTCATAAAGGTATTGATTCACTATAAGGAATGTGGTCTTTTATACAAAATTAAACATCCACCTTTATACTGAAATATTTAAAAAATAAGGAATAGTTGTTGAACTTGTCATCAATTTCATCACATTGAGTTCCAAGATTTGTTATCTTAGATTTAACTTTCGAAGATTTTTGAAATTCCGCAATAGGTTTGAAATCACTTTTTCTCTCTTCCAACTCATTTAAATATACTCTCCTTAATTCAAGTAATCCAGGATTGAGTTGATCAAGTGGTATTTTATGTAGCTTTTGACATATTTGTTGCAAATAAAGAAGTACTCATCATGTTGTCTTACATCTTAGACAATGGCATTAGTAAAATGTTGTCTTTAATGAAAAAGGAAAAAAAAAGATGATGGAAAATGAAATAATGTGTACAATAAATTTGAATCCACTTTCACTTTAGAAGAACATATTAATATTTCCTGGAAACTACTTAGATGGATAGAGTTCAAAAACATCTTTCTAATGGTATATATAAGTCTAAAAAGAGCTTCCTCATTTGAAGGTTATTGACAATAAAAGTTATTAAGTTAAAAGTCAAAGTTAGAGGCCCCATAATACAATGATTGCATAGATGCCAACCATCCATGCATATGTGTGGACCACATGGAGCAATAAAATCTCAGGAGGGACAGTGCAGGAGGGTGTGGTAGATAAATCACCTTGGACCTCAAAACCTTCAAGGGAAAGGACCGGAGAAGAAATGGAATATGCATAGATTAGTCTTTGCAAAGAATGGCTCTTGAAAAGAAAAGGTTCCATGAAAGAAACCCTTCTCTAAAGGTTCTGAGTGACAAGGTGAAGGAGCAACCCCAAACATTGGAGATAAGGGATCCTAGAGTGGTGATATCAAAAGAAATCCATTAGATTTTTCTCCAAGATACACCTTGAGATCTCACCGAGATATGTAGCCCGAGAGACACAGAGTGGATATAGACTTTATAATATGAATAAATTTCATTTTCATGTACACAAATCCATGCACAATTATTCCATGGTTGTCAAAAAAGTGTGAAAAGAACTAGAAATAATGCCAATGACCCACTAGATAAGGAGTATTTTGAGATGGTATCAAGGAAAGAAAAACAACAAGAAAGGAAAAAAAGAAGCAATCCAAGAAGTTAAAGGTAATTCTAGTAGCTTAGATACAATACGAAAGGCTCGGGAAGTAGAGCTAAGTGGATCAAATTCCATGCATCTAGAGCTAGACAAATTGGATTTACAAGACCAAGAACTAGAGCATCTAAAGAAGATAAGAATTGATCCTATAGAGCTCAGTGAAGCACTCAGCCATGAAAAGGTAGAAATAGCTCGATAGTAGACCCTAATCCCACAGTGGATAAAGAAAATAAGACCAAAAATATGGATTAGGAAGACTTGAAATATGACATTGAAGGTCTAGTGGATGGGTAAGGTGAGATATAACTATGCAATATTGTGGTGAATTAGCTAAAGAAATGTAGAATGAGCTTAGAAAAAATTAAGGAGAAGGGAACCAAAACAATATAAAAACTAGCCTCCTCATACCTTAGAAGAAAGTGGAAGTTGATAAAATATTTAGAAGAAAATGGATATTGATAAAAAGAGACAAGGAAGAAAATCATCTTAGCAAAAATTGGTGAAGACAAGTGTGATTTTGATAGAATCCAAACAAAGAGTAGGTCTCATGGGTTACTATTTCAACTCTCAATCAAAAAATTAAAATGGAAGTGATCACATGGAATATTATATCACGCAGTTGACCTTCAAAGTGTAGGATACTATGGAAGCTAACCACGTATACCACATGAAATGAATCGTGACAAAGAAAGTATGGTTTGAATAACCCAAAAGATTTGGAAGAACCATGAAGTTGAAAATGTAATGGAAGATGTTTCCTCCATATGTTCGGAAATCCTTTAGAACGTAGATGAACTTGAGATGTAATTTATGCTCTATTAGCGATTAAAACAAATTATAAATTAATTACAAATCCTCAAAAGAGGAGAAATTATAACATAATCTTCTCATAAAATCCTTGAAAAAATTAAGCATAAACTACTTTGACTACTTATCTTAATTATATATCTTGGCAGATATCATAAAATTACTTAAATAAATAGACAAGAGAAAATAAAGATCGTTGAAGGTATAGATAAAGTTCATTAACTTCAATAATTATCAAGCACACAAATATTATATCTTCCCATATATAGATATATTCATATTGTAGACATGTAAGATCAAATCTTACTTATACACTTTTGATGAATTAGAAAAAAAATAATTGAAAATACTTTTTCATAGAATTAAATAAATGAGAAAATTTATATAAGTTATAGAACTGTTGTTACAAAACTATTCATTCCTAAAGGTTTTGATTGACTAAAAGAAAACTAGGAATTTTTATAAAATTGAACATCTGCCTTTCGAGTTAAATATTTAAAATAAAGTATATTTATTGAACTTGTCATGAATTTCATCATCTGATTTGCATGTTTCATTATTTGACTTTCAAATTTCCAAGGCTTTTAAAGTTTTGCAATATTTTTGAAACACATTTCTCTCTTCCAACTCATATAAATATACTCTCCTCAATCCAAGTAATCTAGAATTGAGTTTATCAACTCGTATTTTATCCAAATTTTTACCTCGTCATTGCTAATAAATAAGTACGCATGATGTTGTTTTATGTCTTACATAATGGTGTTAGAAAAATGTGGTCATTGATGACAAAGGAAAATAATGCGTGGCAAATGCAATGATGGGTACAATAACTATGAGGCCATTTTTAATTCAAACTATCATATTAGTAGCTCTTGGAACATATCTAAATGGATATAGCTCGAAAAGATCGTTCCAACAATACATTGAAGTCTCAAAGACAACTCCTGAATAGAAATTTTTAACAAAATATGTTACGAAGTTAAAAATCAAATTTGGATGCCCCACGACATAGTTAGTGGAAAGATCCCATCCACATATGTCCGTGCATATGCTCTGTTAACCAATAAAATGTCAGGAGGAACAATGTTTGGAGTATGTGGCAGGCAACTCACCTCGAATCTCGAAACCTCGGAAAGTAGTGACCTTAAAAGAAATGGAATATGCACATGATTATTTTTTGTCGAGAATGGTTCTGGGTAAGAAAAGGGCCACATAAGGGAAATATCAGAATAAACCCCTTAAATATTTCTCTAAAATACAACTTCAGTTCTTGCCAATTTCTGTAGCCCAAGATTTGAAGCAAGTTAACACAACAAGCTGGAACTTGATGGTTTTTACATTAACAAAGAAATTTAGAGAAAAACTAAGGTCTAACACCCTCTTTCTGTTGCAAAATTGACCTATTCAGATGAGACACTTTACATGATTTGGATGGTCAAAGAAGGCACAATGGTAGTATGATATCATCATGAATTGCATCAATAAGAGAATGACATGTGGCATAATTTCACATGTGGTAGGCAGGTTGAAGACACAAGTGGCATAATCATGGCAAGGCCACATCAACTTCGAAGAAATATTACTCAAGATTATTTTTTCTAAACTTTTTCTAAAAGAACACAGGTGGAAAGTTATGAGAAATAAGTTCTAGGATATGGTGGTGTTGATGCTGCTAGACCCGCCAACATTCAAGGGATATCTCTTGTATGAAGTCCCAACTATACCTCAAACCATTTTGTGTGGGGATCCCATTCGGTATGATGGCCCGATTGCCATTATTTTAAACGTTTTACTTAGCTATTGCTTGTCAGCACATGACAGTAGTCTACTTTGTCTTCGAACATTGAGTTTCGCATGCCTTGGGAGTGCTTAGTATTACTTGTGTCAAGGTTCTTTCACCGTAGAGGGAGAGTAAGGAAGTGAGTCTCAGGTCGAAAGGGAATAGTCCCAACTCTGCCAAAGACACAGAACAAAAGATTACATGTGTAGCTTTCAATGGATTAGACCACATGGATGCAGAAGTCACAAACACATAGTGAATGGATAGCACATACAACACCTAGTGGAGTAATCCACATGAGTGCGATGGTCGTTATAAGGAGTTTTGCGAATGGTTCTATTGAGAGTCCAACGAGATACCCCACACAGGTGAGACAACATTAAGAACTTATGCAAGACATTTTCGTAAGAATATTTATTAGAAAAACCGAAATAGTTCAATTGTTTTAACACAAGTTAAAGAAACATTCATTATAAGCACCCAAAGAATAGTCTTACAAACAAATACAATACATGTGTGAAAATGTGCTAGCCTATTATCAAGCTTCTTAATTAAGCGAAATATTCAAGACACATCGGTAGACCATGCATCACTAACCCTAATAGTGGGGCATTGGAGCCATTGCTCGCTCAAATAAAAGATTGCATACTCTCAAGGTTATGCGGGAGGAGCCAAGGCGAAAAGTCTCTTGTATGTACAAATGAGGGCTATTTATAGCCAAGGATAAAACTAGTCCTTGTGACTTTTTGACTTACCCCATGACTGCTTGACTCACATGACTCTTAAATTTTACATGGCTCCTCAGATTTATATGTGGGTCTCTTGGACCTCCTATTACATTACATTGATTACAACAGTGTGGCCCATAGTAGTGATGTGGCCAAGATGACTCATGACATGACTCGACACGACACAATTGTTGTGTTCATGATGTTGCTGGTGTGCATGTCGAGTTGCAATGTTGCTGAGTGATGGATGTGCTCTTGGTGTATCATAGCTTCACCTGCGCCTCACAAGGTGTGTAGATTCTTCAATGGTCTTGGTGTTCGCTTGATTTTTCATGTGCATGTCACTCCTTTCCTTATACTTCGACATGCTTTATGTGCTCGCCTTCTTGTGAAGAAATCTCCTTGCATGCATTCCTTTTCCATCCATTCTCGAAATATTTCCTCACATATGCTCCTTGTTCATCCCGTTCGTCATCATGTCATGTCTCATCCATGTACCTGTATCTGCAATCACTCATGAAAAGATGACTTGAAATCCATAAACATCCTAGTCTACCATGAGGCATTTTTGCTTTCCTTCAAATGTAGGTGACTAGGAGTGAGGACAAGGCACTAAAACTATGCAAGGAAGATTTCAAGTTGAGATACGGGCTCCAGGCACTGTTCATTAAATTTCATAGAGGTCACTGAGAGGCTGAGATGCAAAATCCAAATTAATAGTGACTATCCGCGGGATCTCACTCAGCTGGAGGGAAGATTTGCAAAATGTTTTTAGGGAAACAGTGTAGGTAGCAAGGGGAGACTGGAAGCAAAAACTATGTAATTTGTCCATGGTGCTAGCAGTGGGTTGTGGGAGGCTACTCACAAAGATTGCACAATTTATCTAGGGAGCTGAGAGCGGGCTCTGAGAGGCTGTTAGAAAGGACTTCGTAGAGGTAAGAGTCTGGCCTGCTGGACATCCTTGAATCGTTTCTGAGCTGAGTAGGATGTTGGGCATCTAGGAGACTACGCATGAAAACTGTGCAGTCTTTCGGGTGAGGAGTAGGCTGGATGACTTGGTGACTGGCTAAGAAACCTGGAGAAATTTTTAGGGTAGTGTACTGATGGACATAGGTTGCTTGTCTGACATTTCTGCAAAGTTTATTTTTTCAGTGGAAGCGAGCATGCTTGGCAACTTCTATGCAATATTTTGGGGGAGTGAGGCCTAGGGTCACTGCCTAGCCAAACTCTCTAGTTGACCATTTAGAAGCTTGATTGACGTGCTTACAGGCAACACAGATTTAGATGGAATGTTTGGAACCTTTTGTGTTCTTCAGGGTGACATTCGATCGTGTTTATTCAAGGATTGCATAGTGTATACTGCGTCAGATAAACCCTCAAGCCCTACGAAATTTTGGGCAATAATAGATGATCTCTCAGAGCTCAAACTATGCAATGCACCTGAGTAGATGTCTGGGTGTTAGGGGATGGTCCGGTCAACAGAGTTTCCATAAAATGATCAAGTGTCTGAACGAGTGACCTCGTACATGTGTGACCTCATGAATATGCACTCAACATGACTTGATGACAAGACACATCACACCATCAAGACAACGTACACTTAGTGTGACTAACTAATAGTGTGAGTGAAAAGCATGACACTTCTGATAGATAGTTGAACGCACACAACGACGCTTGCACGACAGTGCATACAACTTTGTGTGTGAGTGTGACGGATGTTTACATAGTGGACAAAACTTTCACACATGAAAGCGGACCTTCTGCATGGCCAGAACATGACTACAAACATGACATTGTGACCAACATGCAAAAAATATGTTCAATGAATGGTCAAGAGAGGAGGGTGCGAAGACTCAACATGGGCTCATGGGATGAGCCCAAGTGCTACCAAAAATCAAGGAAAAATCCATCGAAGTTTCTGAAAGGAGATACAGGCCAAAATTTTGGAGGGCTTTGTAGCCCCTATAAAACATGGTGACACACTGGTTGAATTGCAGCTTCTCAGTTTTGGTCCATCGATAACACAGGGCCTTGGTTTTCCAAGGAGTATTGAAATATTGTGTGGGTTACTTCGCCTTCCCCATTTACCTCATGGAAATACATGGTTTAGCTTTCACAAACTTAGTCAAACACCACAACAAGTTTTAAATTGATCACATTGTTTCAAAATTGGGAAGGTTAATTTTGGTCGTGAGTTAAAAATTTTCAAATTATAAGTTTCCATCTCTGGTGTTTCTCTACTGTGAAGAGGCCTGGATAGTACCCCAATGGAGTCACACAGGAACACATGCATTTCTCTTCTACCAGTGAGCCTAGTGAGTACCCTGGTGGAGTTACATTCTTCACCTCTTTGCCAGGAAACATTTCTCTTCTTTCACCTTTGTATTTTTTTTAAGAGATGATTGTGCATAGGCACAGACTTATTTTTGGGGTGGAAGAGGGATCCCAAATTATTGAGAGAAGAGGAGGTCAGTCCTTCAAAGAAGGATGTAAGACTTCTGACATAGGTTTGCTCATTTAGATTTTTTCCTTTTCCATTTCTATTAGTTTGATGATCTTGAAGACAGAAAGCAAAAGGTTGAGTGCAGGATGGGGTTTCCCATTCTGGACACAAGTTCATGGTTGGATCCAAGCTTCCTTTGCATATGGCTCATATTTTCCATCAAGACTTCATCGGCTAAAGGTTGCAACTAAGCACAAAGAATATGGATGCAGGATAGGCCAAGTGCTGCAGTGTCACAAGGCCCTTTAGATCTTAGCCACATTTTCATTCAAAAGGCAGAACTCAATAAAGGGAAACACTTATTTACAAAACAAAAAATATCAGGATACTATAAAAACAAAATAAAATGAAACAAAAATAGTAATAAAAGTGAAAAAGAAAAATAATAAGTAGTAAATAGACTATGTACATGGTGCTTGGTGTAACCTCGACTTACTCAAAATAATGTTTGAGAAATTGGTCGTTGACAAGTAGGTTGTCAATCCTACCATCAAGTGATTGCAGATGGTATGTGTATGGGCCAAGCTTCTCATGTACACTATACGAACTAGTCCACAAGGACTGGAACTTCGTATGCTTACCTTTGTCTTCATGGGGTTTGTCTCATTTCAAGACTAAGTCACCAACGTCGAAGTTAGCTTTCCCTACAAAATTTTTATCGAACCATCTCTTGATATGGTTATGGTGGAGTGTAAACTTTTCTTTCTCTTTCATCCATTCTTCCTGTAGTTTGTGAAGTGTATCCATCCTACTAAGAACTAGCACACAAGGCTTTCCTTGGGATTCTTTGGACAACTAAAGAGCGGGCAAGTATATGTTGGGTGGTAGGATGGTTTCCTTCCCATATAGCAGGGAGTATGGCAAAGTATTCAGAGAGGGCTTGGGTGTTACACATTCATTCCATAATGCATTCGTCGAGGCAGAGTGCTAGTTACATTGCTCATAGTAAATGGTCTTTTTGATTATGTGGATAAGGTTTTTGTTCATGGATTCTGTGAGACCATTTCCCTGCGAGTAGTAGTTAGATGAGTGTTTTAGCACAATACCATATTGCAATGCAAAATCATAAAGCTTCAAAAATGAAAAGTAAGTTTTATTGTGAAACACACGTGATACTGAAACGGCAAAATGTGAGATGATGTTCTCTTGGAGGAATCTGATGACTTCCTAATTGTTTACATGCTTGAGTGCAATTGCTTCTATCCACTGCATGAAGTAATCAATTGTTGCCAAGATGTAGCAGTGTTATTTTAAGTGACTTGATGAATGTGGGAAAATTTCCTCGATGATGTTGAAGCCCCATTGTTGGGATGGTTCAATCACTACAATAGGGTGTGGCTGGGTTTTTGACCTCCGTGTTCTATTGGCGCATCACTGATAAAATAGGCACTTACGGGTGTAGCCATGTACATCCTTGAACAATGCGAGCTAGTAGAAACCATCTAGCATAGCTCTGAGCGTAGTGGTGTTTCCCGTAAATTTGACCCCAGCTGGTCCATCATGCAGATCATGAAAACCCTTCTATGATTCATGTGCCTCCAATCACCTGAGCAAGATTTTGTTATTGTGCTTTCTATGAAGCACTTCATGCACCTAATGATAGACTAAAGTTTTAAGGTGAAGTTCCCTCTTCTGTCTCATGGAGAAGTGAGAGGGTATGGCCCCATGCTCAAGGTACTCGTGAATATCTTTGTGACAAGACTTTCCGCATGCAGTGGGTGGTGCTAGCTCTACATCATACAACTCAATTTCCTGCTCCCAACCAATGAGCTCTTCTTCCTCCTCCTATGCATGGACAGCCTCAGTTATGAGTCTGCAGAGACCATGACACTTGACAATGTGAACTAGATTGATGTCAATATCATGCTCTTGCAAGTGTGTCATCCAGTTTGCACGTCATTCACCCAACTCTTGTTGTGCGAGCAGTGAGCGTATTTTTGGGTGACACACATATAATATGCAATGATTCTTCAAAAAGTAGGGTCTAAAGTGTTTCTCTACCTTGTATACTACATATGATTTTTTTTTCAACACTGAGGCAGTTGAGTTCGGGTCCGTGCATGATTGCGGTCATGAAGGAGATGCGACGTTCATCATCCAACTCATCCTTCCGAGTGAGTACTATGAAAATAGAGTTGTCGGAGGTGATGGTATATAGTAATAAATATTTTTTGAAATGTGGGCTGTGAAGTGTAGGTGCTTCTCTTATAGCTTGCTTGATATGGGTGAACGTATTCTTTTCCCTCCTGCCCCAGTTGTATACTGCATCCTTCTTGACCATGTCTTGCATTGGTTTTACTATTCGCGCATAGTCTGAGATGAACTTTCGGAGGAAGTTTATCTTTCCCAAGAAGGATTGCATTGCTTTCTTGTTTGCTAGGTCAGTGATGGTCTAGACCTAGTTCGAATCAAACTTGATTGCACTTATGACAATGATGTGCCCAAGGAAGTTCCCCTCAGACATTGCGAATACGCTCTTTTTGGGATTAAAGGAAATTAATTATTTTCCACATCACTCAAAGATTTCCTTGAGGTGGCATATGTGTTATGGATGTTTTCTGGAAATCGTTGTCATATCATCGAGGCATACTAGTATGCTCTCTCCAATGTGTCCACAAAAAGCAATATCCATGTTGTGCTGAAAGGTTTCTCCTGCATTCACAATCCTAAATGGCATTCATTTGTATGTGAAAGTACCCCACTTTGTACAGAAGGTAGTTTTAAGACGATCAATTTCCGTTACTAGGACTTGATTATATCCTAAAAACTATCAAGTATGGAAAACATGTATGCCCCAGATACTATCTACAAGATATGCTCCATAGATGGCACAGAGTAATTTTCTCTATTTGAGGCGTGATTCAAGTTTTAGAAATCAACACACAAGTAGATCTCCCCATGCTTCTTTCATATAGGAATAGGGTTGGAAACCCATGTGAAATGATGAACTCTGTATATGATCCATGCATTTAACAACTTGGTTAGATTTTTTTGTATAAGGGGTTCAAGTGACAAATGGACTTTCCTTAGCTTTTGCTGAAACGACTTAACGCCTTCCTTGATTGGAATGACATGTTCGATGATACACATGTCATAAGTTTTCAGATCATCATATGTCCACACGAACACATCCCAGTACGATTTGAACAAGCTAACAAAGTGTTGTCGCTCCTGCTACATGCAACATGTACCAAGATTGATGAACCCTAGATCTTGTTTTCTTCCTAGGTTTATCTCTTCGGGCATGATGGTGTAGATGTCGGATTTTTTGTTGCTTGGCCCGTGAAAGCGGTTCTGCAGGTTATTGAGATTTTCCAAAGATATCGCATGCTTGGGGATGAATTTTCCTTTCTTTTCATCAGTCCCAGCTCACAGAGACTCCTCATGCTCATCTTCATCAATCATTGTGTCTTTGAAGACATCATCATTGGCCACGAAATGCAGTATCTATTGATCATTGTCAAAAACATGTAAGTTTGTTATGTTATCAGGGATAGATGGCTTATACAAAATTTCAACATTAAATCTATCCCTAAGCAGTGACATCCTAGAAGTTGTGGTTGCTAATGCATTGGCAGTTGGATTACACATTCTTGTCACAACAATGATATTAAATGCTTAGAAGTTAAAGATCAATCACCATACCTCTTGCTGGTAACTTCTTAGATGAGGTGATAAACATTGTATAGTGTTACGTACCTATCATATCACTCTTTCTGAATCACATACCACTTTGAGTGCAACCAAGTTGAGTGTAATTCCCTTTTGAAATCCCAACAACAGTGCTTCATATTCAACAATGGTGTTCATTCACTCTAACTCCAAGCGGTTCGACATCAAATGTTTCATATTTTTTGCGTCAATCAAGACACAACCCACTCCAGAGCCATCCTTTGTCTTTGATTTGTCAAAGTACATTTTCCATAACTCATATGTACATGGACCGTTCGATGTGCTTGTACTATTGCTACTCCTACAACCATTAGTACTACTACTGCTACTTCTACTGCTACCACTATTACAATGTGTTGTAGAAGTTTGATTTCCATCAGTTGGGAAAGGAAGGGGACCCAATTGCATGTGTAATGGGGTTGGAGTTGGTTCTACGAGATAATAGCCCAAAATTGTTTCCAAGAGGCAGTTGTCGAAGATGAGCTCTGCGAAGGCCAACGACTCATTCTTGCCATTGATGGGAGTGATGTTATGCCTCATGTATCTCTCAGATAACACCTAGATTTTGTTTCTTTTTCCTTCGTACGAAAGACACAAGTGTGACCAGTCTGTAGAAAAATATCCATTCAACTTGCCAGACTAGTCTCTGATGAGTAGTAAGCCATATGCTTCTGGTATGTCCACAACAACAATGTTTATACACTGGTGAAATCAACCATCATGATATAGTCGGATGATCACATCTCGAAGTTCACAGATGGATGGTATGCATGTAATATCGAATTGGATGATCTGTACAAATGTCTTGCTCCATTGCACATTGATATTCTTTTCAATCGAGAGCGGCATGCCGTTTGCTGACATGTGAGAGTCAACCAAACATTTGTGAGCATTACAATTAATGATTTAAATTAAAGAAAAAAAAGGAGGGAAAACAAAGTTTGATTCTTCCACCCGGAGTGTGTTTAACACAGTTTTGAGTGAACCAGGAGATTTCCTTGCTCCCTTGATGGTAGAGGTTGCGTTGTTTGTAGATGTCTTCCCCAGTGCATGCAACACGATATCCCATTGACTATGAATCTTAGCCAACTCGAACAAATTGATGTTTGCATGATTTATCTTCATGTCTTCCATTATATTGTAATCCAAAGTGGGTAGACACACCGAGATGTCTGGGATGAGATTGATGTTGCTATTATCCAGCAGAGTGTTCTATAGTTTACTTCTCATGGACGTACTCTTGTCCACCACTGTCTTCCACAGCTTGCTTTATGTTTTCTTCTTTTGGATGGCTCATTGATCGACCTTCCTCAGCAGCTCAAGCCTTTTTATCATCTGCCCAACATTAAGGGGAGCCCCTTGATTTTTGATATTGTATACAACATTTTTCTTTTGGGGCTACTTCTCGGTGTCTTTCTTATGCGCTGCTCACTTGAACAGATACATGTTGATAAATTGCCTAGTGCTTGATGTCTCATGAGGTGGATCATACTCGTCATCTTCTTTGTCTCCCAATTAGCCCTACGAACTTATCACTACATTTGGCATATGGTCATATACTAAGCCTACAAATCGTTTCCAGTCCGATCAAGACTATTACTAGTGCTTATCTTCATGAAATGAGAAAAAATCATTGTTCACGCATTGTTCTAACTAGAACACTGAGATGGAGCTCTATGCATTTTTATATGGGAAGTGATTTCTACCTGATGATATGCTTCCTTGTCTTTTTCTAGGCATTCGGCTACTCACAAATGTGTTGTTTGTTTGTTGTTTGAACTAAGACACTTATGTTGTCAAGTTCTTGACAAGATGAGTAAAGGTTTCAATATCACTTGCTTCCTTTTCTTTACCCTTGCTTGCCGAAGCCTTGGGCTTCCTGCTCACATCTCTGGAGTCCTTCACTGGTTCATCGTCCTTGATGACTCCAATCATGCATAGTTCCTTTTCTACAATGATTTCCTGCTCGGAATTTTCTAGTAATGTCAGTTTCACAACTTAGATAATGAACTACACAATGCTTGTTGGCAGTGCAGATGTGTAGTGATCAACAATGATGGAGTCATGAGGTTTCATGTCTACTGCAAACTTGTTCAATATGTGAAGAAAGAACTAATTGAAATCCTTTACATTTTATTTTGCGTCCATTTTTATGCTACCCAACTATTTGAGAAACATGGCTAGGGTCTTGTCATCAACAAATTTTTCCAGAAACATGTGTTTGAACATACCCCATTTATTAATGGAGTTGATAGGAAGGTTGCGATACCATATTGTTGCAAAACCATCTAAGGTACATAGGAACAGTCTGCATGAAACTTCATTGTACCATACCTCGAGTGTCTGTAGTTGTAGGTAGAATTTGTCCAAGTGATCTTTTTCCTTCACTCCTCTGTCAGGGTCATCCCTTGTGATCATTCTCTCTGAATGCTTTGGAATCCTATGAAAAGCACCCAAGAGAGATAATGGTCCGTGAGTCATCCATTCCAAGTTTTGGCCAGCCATGTATTCTTCTTCTTTGTCCTCCTCATCTTCTTCAGAATCTAACATTTTTTTCTTTCAGTCTGTTTGTTTGTCTCCACCTCCACCTCCTTTGCTAACTTCCCCTTTGCCTCGTGTACTAGAATCTGAGCCCAAGGTCACAGGGTGTCTCATTATACCTATTGGAATACCAGACATTCCTCTCCATTCTCAACATCTTGTGCCATACCTTTGACTGTGGCAAGAAATGATTCTTCCACTCATGATAAAACAACTCGTGTGGGGGTGGATTTTGGATTCCTTAATGCGTATGGAAGATGTTGCATTCATCGAATCAGGCAGAATATTTACACGATCAGAGGAGTGATGGGATGGACAGAGAAGAGGTGCTAATACGAAATTTCATGTTCATATCTGGGAAGTGAGCAGCAACAAACTTCACAGTCCCACGTAGGTGAGAGCGAGTGGGAATTACTACCTTGAATAGATGATTGATGCATGGCGCTAAGAGGATGTTTTGTCTTAAACAACTGTCAACCCTCCTTCTAGTGCCATAAATGTTGACAGTGTTGGACCCACCAAGATTTAGTGGATCTCCCCAGTATGAAGTCCCAACTAGATCTCAAACAATTTGGTGTAGGAGTCACATCTGGTACGATGACCTGGTTTCCATTATTTAAAAGGTTTTCCTTAGCTCTTGCTTGCCATTGCATGAGAGTCATCTTCTTCGTCTTTGAACAATGAGGCTCGCATACCTGGTGAGTGCCTAGTGTTACTTGTGTCAAGTTTCTTTCACTATAGAGGGAGAGGGTGGAAGTGACTCTCAGGTTGAAGGGGAATAATGTCAACTCTATCAGAGACACACAACACAACAGGACATGCGCACTTCCGATGAAGTAGTCCACACCTATGTGGTAGTAACAAATACATAGTGAATGGAAACCATGTAAAACACCCAATGGAGTAGTCCACACGAGCGTGACGATCTTTATGATGAGTTTTGGCAATAGTTTTATCGATTGTTCGGTTGGATAGCCCACATGGGCAAGACAAAATTAAAAACTTATACAATGCATTTTCATAAGCATATGTCTTTGAACAACCGAAATAGTTAAATTGTTTTAACATAAGTTAAAACAATAGACATTACAAGTATCCAAGGAATATTCTTACAAAGAAATACAATGTATGTGTGAAAACGTGTTGACCTCTTATGAGGCTTTTGAATTAAGCAAAATTTGTAAGACACATCGATACACCACACATCACTAAACCCGATAGCAGGGCATTGGATCCATTTCTCACTCATCAAAGAAAACACTATAGACTCTGAAGGCTATGTGGGAGGAGCTAAGGAGAAAAGTCTCTCACATGTAAAAATGAGGGCTATTTATATCTAAGGGTAAAATTGGTCCTCGTGACTATTCGAATTCTTTGATGACTATTTGACTCACATGATTCTTCAACTTTACATGACTCTTCATATTTACATGTTGGTCTTTTGGAATTCCATGTTAAATTACATTGATTACAACAATGTGGCCCACAGTTAGTGATGTGGCCGAGATGACTCATGACATAACTCGACACTATAGAGTTGGTGTGTTCATGTTGCTGGTGGTGTGCATGTCGAGTTGTAGTGCTGCTGAGTGATGGATGTGCTCTTGGTGTATGATAGCATCACCTCGACATGGAAAGGTGTGTGCAGTGTTTGATGGTCTTTTATGTTCACTTGATGTTGCATGTGCACGTTGCTCCTTTGCATGTACTTTTGATTGCTCCATGCGTTCATCCATTCACGAACAAATCTCCTCGCATGCATTCCTTGTTCGTCTGTTCGTGACCCAATATCCTCGCATCTACTTCCTGTTCGTTACGTTCATCATCACGTCATGGCTCATCGATGTACTTGTATATGCAATTAGTCATGAAAAAATGACATCAAATCCAAAAATCTCCTAGTCTACCATGATGCATTCTCGTTCACTTTCGAATGTAGCTAACCGGGAGAGATGAAAAAGCTCTAAAACTGCAAAAGGAAGATTTCAAGTTGGGATACAGGCTTCAAACAATCTTCATGAAAATTCTGTAGAGGTCACTCTGAGGCTGAGATGGGTAATCCAGATCGAGAGTGACTATCCGTGGGATCTGACTCGGCTAGAGGGAATATTTGAGAAATTTTCTCAAGGAGATAGTTCA
This sequence comes from Pinus taeda, assembly GCA_000404065.3. Lineage (NCBI taxonomy): Eukaryota > Viridiplantae > Streptophyta > Pinopsida > Pinales > Pinaceae > Pinus > Pinus taeda. Next base: position 220,227 of record APFE031472997.1, read on the forward strand.
GGAAGAAAAGGGAGACTGGTAGCAAATACTGCGAAATTTTTGTGGGCAGATGGCAGTAGGTTGCTTGAGGCTACTCAAAAAAATTGCACAATTTTTCTGGGGAGCTGGCAACAAGTTGTGGGAGGCTGCTTGAAAAAAATGTGTAGAGTTGGGAGGGTGGCCTGTTGGACATCCCTACATAGTTTCTCAGTTGAGCGGGATTTTGGGTAGCTAGGAGACTACTGATGAAAATTGAATAGTTTTCTAAGTGAGGAGTAGGTTGGCTGATTGGGTGACTGGATGGAAAAACTATGCAATTTTTTAGGATAGTCTATTGATGGACACATTGTGTATGTCCGACATATCTCCACAGTTTCTTTAGTCAGCGAAAGTGGCCATTCTTGGCAACTTCTGCGTAATTTTCTAAGGGAGTGAGGCCTGTGGTCACTACCCAGTCAAACTGTCTGATTGACCAACTGGAGGCTTAGTGGATGTGATTGCGAATAACAAAGATTGGATGGATTTCTCAAAATTTCTATGTTGTTATGGGTGGAAGTTGGTCGAGTTTATTCCAGTATTTCATAGTGAAGACCCCTTGGGAGGCAGCCTTAATCCCTGTACAATTATGGGTAGTAGTACATGATCACTGATTGCTTAAACTAAGCAATGCGACTCAACTAATGTCTGAGTGTTGGAGTAGGCTCGATTCAATAGAGTTTCAACAAAATGACCAAATGTGTGAACGAGTGAATTCGTACATGCATGACATTCCAAACACATGCTCAACATGACTTGATGAAAAGAAACATTGAACCATCAACACAACATACACTCAGTGTGACTGATTGATGGTGTGTGTGATAAGAATGACACCTATGATAAATTGTTGAACGACCATGGAGAAGCTTGCGTGATAGTGCATAAAACTTCATGTGTGAGTACGAAAAATGTTTAGATAGTGGACACACCTTATATAGATGAAGGCAAACCTTGTGCATGGCCAGAACATGACAATAAGCATCACATTATGACGAGCATGCAAAAATATGTCTGATGAATGGTCAAGAGAGGAGGGTGAAAAGGCTCAACATGGGGTTAGAGGATGAGCCCTGGTGCTTGTAAAAATCAAGGAAAAATCCAAGGAAGGCTCAGAAATTGGATGCAAGCCAAAAGTTTGGAGGGTGTTGCAACCGTTACAACAGGTGGCTAGACACATCATCTTGATAGAAATATGATTTCTTAACTTGAACAATAGGTGGTCCCTACTGACATGTATTCTTAGAAGAAGCCTCCATATAAGAAACTGAAGGGTGCATTGGCAAAATTCTCTAAGAAGATAGAAGCCAAGAAATAGTATAATTGATGGCAATTGACGATAAGATTTTCATTCAAAGAATAATGCAGTGGAAAGATCATCTTGAGATTTGTGTGATTAGCCTGTGAAGGCAGGTCATACAAACAAAAATATGATTGTCGCATGTGCCAATGGTGCGGTCCCATGAGACATGTAATGCAAGAAGAAATCAACCTTAGCAAAAATAAGGCTAGAAGGGAAACTCTCAAGAGAAATATTCTCTATAATAATGTAGGGGTTCTTCACCAAGTGTGTTTCGAGAAGATAAATGTTGGGAAGTATGGTTTGGGACTAGGAAAGTTCTATGGTGACATTGTGACCTTAGCTGTAGAAGGTTTATAAACAATGTATAAGTCCTTGGTACCTACGAACAGTGAACCCAACTAGTGGTTATATGTACCAGAGTTCTCACTTACTACTCTAGTACCAAATCAATGTATAGTCTTCATTTTTATCACCCCGGGAAAATGCTTTGGGTGTATAGGTTGACAACTTGAATATTTGGCATTATGCGCCATATTTTGGGGTTCGGAACTAAACTAGGAAAACACGAATGTTTCTAAATCAACAACATAAACACACTATTAGCTTAGATGGAGGAATTAACTTATTTAGAGGAAAAATTAGCACAATAGCTAAAACTGGAGCTAGACAAATTTAGAAAAGGCTATGCTAAATTCTATTAAAATTCCATAATTTCAGAATTAAGAAGTTTAACTTAGGTTTTCATGCAGAGACATGGGAGGAAAGATAGAAGACTTGTCGTGGACATCAAGAGGACAATACAAAATAGAAAAACAAAACCTTAATGATATAGAAACTAGTGAGATGTTAAATTCAAGTGCAATAAGACTAAAATTAGAGAACCAAAAATATTAGTCATCAATTCAATATAAGCCGAATCAAAATTGATATAAGTAGTCTATTGTGTTGGTGAATAATGATGAATTGATCAACGGTTAAAGATTGCTAAAGATGTTTCTAGTGAGTGTTTGTAGTGATAAATTTATTTGCATATGTAAGGAAGTGGCCATCATGATTTGAGCTTCTAAATCAAATGAAAGATGAATAATTGAGGTCAAGGAAGTATCATATTATAGACCAGGGGTTCTAGCTACTTCAAATAGTGGTTGGTAAAAACTGTGGGGTTGGATATCATTTTAGAGGTAGCTGATAAACTAGGGTTGTATGTCCTTTTAGTTTTAGCTAATAAATCATGGAGTAGTAGATTCCTTCTAGTTGTAGCCATAGAACTTTGTAACAACAAGCATACACTTACCTTTGTGAATTAATTTAAAGAAATGTTCGAAGAATATATGTGTTCTACTTTATGTTTCTTGTGTTAATTCTTTTGATGCTAATATGAATTATTGATGAAGTAATTATTAGTGTCCTAGATTTCTACATTAGTAAAATAAAGTCTTAAAATTTCTACAATACTGATTCACCCCACCTCTCAATATTTTCGTTGTTTCTATCAAACACTATTTTAGAACCTTAATACTACGTTCTAAAATATGTGTTTCACTCTTTATACCTATGCAATTTGATTTGAAAGGAATTTCTATTTCTAGATGGTAGTTGTAACATTATTATTTCTTTCAAATTAACAAATTCTAGAAACAATAATAAAGATTTATTAGCATAAAGCAAACAAAACAGTAATTTGAAACATTTTCACATAGCATTCTATTAAAATTCGATGAGAACCATAAATCTAAGCATTTCTAAGGGTTTATATATATATATATATATATATATTATATATATATATATATTATATATATATAAAATATATATAATATATATATTAACCACCATACCAACTAAAGGATGAATTCTTAGTGTATTACTTGTTTTTCATTTTCTCTTCATTGCTTTATTCGAAAATTTAGATACACTTAATACCACAATTTTTGAAAACAATTGTAGAAAACATGAAATAACAAATAGTAATAAACAACCTTATTTAATTCACATGCACAAGAACAACAAATAACATGTGTTATGAAATTTTACTACCCACATCATGATATATTTAAATTCATTCATTTTGAAACTGCATCATAGAATATCATCTAACAATATGTAAATAAATATAAGCTAGATTTGAAAATGTCATTCGAGCTATAACATAATTGTGTTGTGCCATATTTTCATTTTTTTATTCCTTGATTCTTTTCTTGGAATCTCACCTGCACCATAACTCTTAGAGTCTCAAAACAATTGTAGACAAATATATGATAATTTCAAATGAATTTATAAAATGATGAATTAAAATGTTTTATGAAGTCATGTTTTCCAACATCTAATTTAAGAAATATGCCTAAGTGCCCACGTTATAGTGTTGGCATTGTTAACATAATCATGGTTATGATTCTCCTTGGTGATGGATGTTCAGCTTGATTGTCTTGTTAGTTGGAATTGATGTCAACATAGTTATGACTAGACCTAGTGGAGGTGATTTGGAGATGGATTCCACATGTGTTCCTGTATTTATGTTGGCATGTTGTGTTCATTGAAGATGTTGTTGTTGTAGGTGAGTGGAGCATTTCTCTAGGTGTTGCATATGTCTCTACATATCTTGGAGACATTGGATATGTTTCTACATGTGTTGAGTTGTGGCTACATATGTTGGATGTGCTTCTACCAATGTTACAAATAGTTGGATGACATGATGCTACTGTTGCAGGACTTAGAGATACTTCTACAGGTGTTGGAGATGTTTGGAAAAGTTATGGTTGTTTCTTGAGGAGCTTGAGGTTTTGGTCTTGGTGTTGAGATTGGAAGAATAGGGTTTGCATGTCCTTGAATTGTTTTTATCCTCTTGCATTAGTTGTAGACTTGTCACAAAGGTTTAGAGGAGTGATCAGATGCTGAAAAGGTGTTTCATGAGTTGGTAGAGGTTTTGGATTGAAGATCCATTAGTCCTCTTCATCCTTAGCCATAGTCGCATGGAGCCAAGAATGTGCGAGTGGCTGAAAAACTTGAGTTGCATGGAGAGATGCCTATGGGAGCAACTATGACGTTCTTATTACATTAAGATAGTTTCAACTCTAATTCGCTAATTTTTTTTTTTTGTGGCAATATTAATTTTCAAAACTTTTCAGTTTATGGTCGGAAAAATTTGTGGGACATCTAGAAGTTGTTTAAAGTTGCAAATGTAAAGAAAGCAAGAGGAATTAGTGGTTGATGGAGTCAATAATTTGAATTTGTATCAGATCAAAAATATGGACATGATTGTTGAGTGCAGTGGTTCTTTGTAATTATTTAGTTGAGCATATGATTTCATCCATATATTTGAGAAACCTCATTTCTAGAATGGTTGATCATCTAGTCATGGTGTGCAGTGAGTGTGATCTTGCAGAAGAGCTTGAAGGTTGTGTGAGTTGTCTATGAAAATTTTATGAATTAGTTTTCAATTGTAAAAGAAAATAGTTGAAGCTTATTTCATCCATTATATTATGCAGTGAGTGGGGTGTTGATGCGTGGATTAGAGTTGAGTTTGAGGATATTTATTTGCAACTGGTGTGGGAATTTTGTGTGGAGTTTTTTATAACATCTTTTGGTGCAATTCTTCTATTCGATTGTGCTTTGATGCTATGTTGTTCTAGCGCTCACATTGAGCGAATTGGGAGCCCAATATGAAAATATATGAAACAAGGCTCACATGGATGAGCTGAAAGTAGATAGGCTTCAAAGTATATAGTGATTTCGTGGAGTCTTTCGGCTTATAGTTGTAGGTTGATCCATGTATATTTGTTCAACAATTTATAAAATATATTGAGCAGAGCAACAACAATAAGGGTGGTTTTTGGCACAGGAGGAGGGTTTTCCACTGGAAACACTTATGTTTATTGTGTGATTAGTTTCATAATTTTACTTGTGTTTGATTCTCTAACGTTTGCTTATGTTCTTTAGTTTTTGCATGGAGTAAAATATTATGTAATTAGAGAAAAATTTTAAAATTTCCTCGCGACTAATTCAAATCCCCTATTTGTAGTGATATGGTTTTCAACAATATGTATGAGAGGAGGGATCTTGGTTGCAGCTTGACCGCTAAAGAGCGGATCTTGGAGATTTTATCAGAAATTTGCATTTTTTTCCATAATTTGTTCTCCAACGAAATTGGTCCTTGTCGCTGTAAATTTCAAAGCATGGAGAAAAATGTGAAATATAAATTATTTCTTTGTGGTTCTAACATTTCGAGATTGTTTTGTGAAGGAGATGATGGACATCTACCTACATCTAAAATATGGAAGAAAAAGACTCAAGCGAGGCGAATTATTTCCAAAATATCCATAATGTAGATTTGAAGAAAATTGGAGATTTAAAATCTCCCAAGGAAATTTGGGAAAAATTGCATATGCTATATGAAGACTGCACTAGAAACAATGATGAAGATATTGAGAAGAGAAACAAAAAGAAGAAATAATATCCACTAGTACCAGCCATGAATAAGGACAACATATATGAAGGTATTAGTTGTAATGATATACATTTGAGTTATATTTCTGATAGCGGAAATGAAAATGGTTCAAATTTGGTTAATAATAGACACGATGATAGAAATTATACGCTTATTAAGGCTCAATATGAATCTTCCATGGTTATTATTGAATAATTTTCTAGTTAAATTGGTAGACTAACAAATGTATGCAAGGAGCATACGAAGAAACTGCAGGATTGTGATCAAAAGGAGAAAAATCTCAAGGAAGAAATTACTACCTTGAGAACATAGTTGGAAGAAGAAAAAATATTAGAAGTGGTCAATTGTAGCAAGAAAATATATAGGAAGGGTTATGCTGAAGGGCTTGAAGGTGTGATTGAGAGATTGAGAAAGAGCTTGAGGAAAAGAACCAACAATTAGAGAAAGTGAAGAGCGCCATTTGAGTGAACAAATTTGGAAACAATTTTCAAAAGGGTGAGACAAGTCTCATGCAAGAGAGAATCACAAAGTAAATCCGAAGAATCCCGTAGCAAAGAATGTGATCCACTAGGAACAGAAAAAATGAAAACGAAAAGTACATTTTACATCTAGAAGATCATTTTCTCCTATGGTTGGAGGTAGCAATTTTCAGAGTCCAGAAATCAAAACTCCTTTGCCTCGTTGATGGATGAGATCGAATTCTTCAATTGAAACAATTTTCGTCATGTGGAGGCTAATTGTAAGAGGATAATTCACACTTCCATGTAGTATTATAATCATACAAGAGGAGAACCTACATTCAAGTATAAAAGTTCTTTCAATGGTCATTGTTTTGTTTGTAACACATTTGTGCACAAAGCCATTGATTGCATGTAACAACCCTGGTTAAAGAATCATGTAAAAATATAACACCAAGCTCATGGGACTCGTATTACAAGATGAATGGTGGGTAAAAAATCCTAGTGGGATGTCACATTGTTTTATTAATGGCTATGGAAACTTGCAAAGGAAATGGAAAAGGCTTTGGAAAGGCATAAGGAATTAATCGGAATTTTATTTATGGAAACAATGGAAATTAGGAGAAAAGTAAGGTGAAATGTCATAGGATGCATGCGAGGAGTAAAATGACGAAAAATAATGTAATTTGAAGAAAATAGAGGCCTCATTGATAAAAGGCTTCTAAGGATAAGTGGGAAAGTTTTTTTCAGTGTAACCTTTTGTCATTTCAGTTTTGGAGCTCTCTCTTTATTCTCCTTCTCTCATACTCTTTGACACGTAAAGTTTTCTTAGAGCACTTTAGGAGGAGTGTGGAATACTTGGAGTTTTGGAGCAAGAATGAGAAGCAAGAGTAGGAAAGTGTAATATTACATCACGATCAACATCTACATCAGGTTTGGAATGTAGGTTTTAACTGTTTATAGAAATTACATGCATACGAATTCTAAAGAATAAAAAATAAACAATGCGAGAGCATAAACATAAAACAAATATACATAGATATTTTCCCCTAAATCCCAAAACTGGGACTACCATATTGATTTTTCATTTTGTTCATTTCAATGTTACAATTCATATATATACATGTTGAAGCATCCATAAACCCTAATCCATTAACCCTCGATTAGAACATAACCATAGTTCCCTTTAACTAGATCTACAAAATAACATGGACAGAGAAACCATAATGCCCAAAACAATGTGTGAAATCCACGTACAAAACCATAGGTAGGTCTGCCCACCTAATATAGGGTCTAAATATATTTTCTTCCTTGGGCACTACCCTGGGCCCCCTATAGGGGGGCTACTACCCCCCTTGATACACCCTCATAGGGGGGGAAACCACTCCCCCTATGACCCCTCGGTAGTGCCCATCATGCAAATAATATAACACGACCCAACATTCTCCCACTTGTTGTTTTCTTTCCACAACAGAGCTTATTCATTGATCGAGCCATGCAATGGCCATTATTTCTCTACGCCAAGAGAACTTCTCAGTGATCACAAACTTTGTCAATGCATCTACATTATTCTTCAAAGTGTCCATCGTTACCCACAACACCTTTTTTTCCTCAACCATATCCCTCACAAAGCGATATGGACATCAATGTGCTTTGTCTTTGAATAATAAGCAGAGTCCTTTGCCAAGAAAAATGAACTTTGGTTGTCACAATATATCCTTATAGCTCATTAAACTAACCCCATACTTGAACACGATCTCTACAACAAAACTAATTCCTTAATTACATGAGTGGATGCCATGTATTCTACCTCTATAGTTCAAGGTGCTGCTATATATTATCTCTTACTCGTCAAACTAACTACACCTCCAAGTAGGTTAATCATGTACCCACTTGTGGATCTTGTTTAATCGACATCTCTAGCCTAGTATGCATAAAAAAATCTATGGATGTCCAAGACTATGTCCAATCCTGGTATTCCTTGGTAGGACAAACCATAATCACTAATTCCATGCAAAAACCTGAAAATGCGCTTCACTGTTGTCCAATGCTCCTTCCTAGTTTTCTCATAAACCTTCTCAATAGTCCCAGTCCATGTGTAATGTATGTTCTAGTATAGACCATTTCATACATCAGGTTATCGACTACAGTTGCATATGGAACACAAGACATGTCCTCTTCCTCTTCTTATGCTTTGGGACATTTTCTAGCAGATAACTTTACACCTACAAGAATATGAACCTTCACCGATTTCTTATCCTTTATATTCAACCTCTGCAGTATTGTCTCAACATACTTTCTCTAGGTTAACCAAAGCTCCATATTTACCCAATATTGTTCAATTTTCATGCCCAAAATATAGTTTGTAGCACCATGATCTTCAGGGAAAATTTTAAGAACAGCCCCTAAATTTATAAGTATAATAAATGGGCGAATCTTCATGGTATATAGGAAAAATAGAAGGCGATTTTATCAATAATATAATATGTATATATAATTTTTTGGCGAATCTCTCACCAGTCATGGCGAATATTTTACTCAATTATAAAATCTTGTAAGATCCTGGTATTACCATGGGTTATCATAAACCTAGAGCTTAAAAATTACTATTAGTAATTTATAAAAATTAA
>APFE031472997.1:230126-245442 GCA_000404065.3 Pinus taeda
TTGTTTACACCCTTGCATGTATATAAGGTGACTTATGGAGTAAATATAAAAAATGTTTTATTTATTTACCATACTTTTCATTTATTTATATTTTTATTAATTCACCATACCTCTTTAATAAATATGGTATTTGGCCCATAGGGTTCACTTAAATAAAACTTATTCTTGAAAATGGGCCAACGGAAGGTTCTAACTCCTAATGTCAAGGGCTAAAGTTACCTTTTTTACCCTCTCCCTTAATAAAAGGCGGGCTATTTGAGGTGATTTCTAAAAATGCACTATGATACAAAATATTCGCCCACTAAAAATTTAAAACCCCTTAATTTCACCAAAGGGCGAACATTCGCCCCTAAAATTTTCTATGATGATATTTCATGTCGAATTTGGAGGACAATTGGGTCTTCAAATCGTGGATAATTTCTTTTTCATTTCCAACCAACAACATATCGTCCACATACAAAACTAGATAAATAACAGAGTCACCAATTAATTTAAAATACACACAATGATATTCTTTTCTTCTAGTGAAGCAAAGTCCTCGTATAAATGTATCAAATTTCTGATACCACATCCTTGGTCACTGTTTTAGCCCATACAAAGACTTTTTTAACTTGTATAATAGTCATTTCTTACCATTCACCACAAATCCTTCAGGTTGCTTCATGTAGATCTCTTCTTCTAGATCAACATGAAGAAATGTTGTCTTCACATCCATCTGTTATACCTCAAAATCAAAAGCAACAACAACAAATAAAAGTAATCTAATAGAAGCTACCTTGGAAAAAAGGGAAAAAATATCACCGAAATCAATTCTTGACACCTGGGAATAACCTTTTGCTACCAATCGAGATTTGTATTTTTCCACCTCTCCTTCTGCATTCATCTTCTTCTTGAACACCGATTTTCTACCAATGGGTTTCCTTCCAGCTGATAACTCCACAAGATCCATAGCCTCATTTTTGTGCAAAGATGCCATTTCATCAACGATGGCCTGTTTCGAGAGTTTTCCATTCGCTGAATCTACAACTTGCCTCAGAGTTCTAGGATCATCAAAAGTAATAGATAAAGAAAAACTTGAACAGAAAGTACATGGGTTATACCTTTCTGGCTACCTTCTTTCTCGAATTAATCTTCTCATAGCTAGATTTTGTGGCTCTTCACCTTATGACTCCTCTTCTATTGTAGAGTTTATTTCTTCCTCCTTTAGTTGAAACTCTATATTCTTAGGTTCCTTTGGTATGAGTTCATGTTTAATAACATCTTTCACCTCTCTAAAAACTATATCTTTAATTCACACAAACTTCCTTGATTCCCAAGCTTATAACATCTTAAACCATCGTTATACTCAATAAATATTCACTTTTCAGATTTACTATCCAACTTTTTCCTTTTCCCCTTTGGAACATGTACATATCCATCACATCCAAATACCCTTAGATATGAAAGAGAAGGTTTATTACCAATCCATACCTCTTACGTAGTCTTATCTTCCAACAATGATGAGGGCGATCTATTGACCAGGTAACATATAGTATCCATAGCCTCTATCTAGATTTCTTCTCTTAACTAGGCACCACTGAGCATGCTTCTTGCCCTTTCCATCAACATCTTGTTTATTATTTTTGAAACTCCATTTTTCTCATGTGTGTATGGAATAGCGTTCTCCCATGCTATAGAAAACTTCTTACAAAACCCTTCAAATTCCTTCTTTCAAAACTCTTCACCATTACCTATCCTCAACAACTTTATCTTCCTCTCTGTCTTGTTTTCCACCAGCAACTTTATTTCTTTAAACGTGTCAAAGACTTCAAATTTCTTCCTAAGGAAGCATATCCATGTATTCCTTGAGAAGTCATATATAAATGATACATAGTACACATAATTTTCTAGTGATGGAACCAACACAGGTCCAAACACATCACTGTGCACAATATTTGTTTCACCCTCTTAACACCAAATGGGAAACTCACCCGATATTTCTTCCCATATACACAATTTTCACAGAAATCAAAATCCAAAGAGAAATTAGACATAAATTCTACCATAAAATTACCATGAAGTATTCAAAGACTCTTCTATCCAATATGTCCAAACCTTTGATGCCACAACATGGACTTTTCCCCAGATACAACTAGATTTTCTTCTCCACTTTCAGGAACCCCAAACTGTTGCACCCATTAATAATAATGCTACCCTAAATCTTGTACAGGGTTCCAATTCAGACTCCCTTCATTAATACCAATGCTTCTCGAACCATCTTGCAGTTATTTTTCTCAAACACTATTTTTACACCTGCATCATCTAACTTGCTTTCATAGATTAGATTTGTGGCCAATGCAGGAATATGTAGAACACCCAAAAGTATTATAATCCTTCCTGCTTGAAATTAAACTTGAATTTTTTGTGACCAATGATTATAGCCTTCTTGTCATCCCTTAAGAAGAAATCACCACCATCATGTTTGTCATACTCATAGAACCACTCTCTATGGGGAGTGAACTCAAAATATTGACTTGAGTCAATCAACCTTGCCTCATGATCTACGTGTGTACTTGAAGAAGAATCAAAGTACACATCCCCACCTTCATCTGAGGTAGTTTTCACCTTTGTAGGAGGAGGATCATCAGATATGTTTCCTTTCTCAGGACCTTTACATTTACAGCCCCTCTTGAAGTGCCCTTCCTTTCCTCATTTCTGGCACACCTTTACAGGCTTTAATAGAGATATAGATCTCCCTTTAGATTTAGGTCTCCCACTCTGGATAAGTTTTTGTTTCTATTATGGGCCCATCTTCATACAGATAAGGAATCATCATTCTGACCCTCCATATTGTTTTGTCTCATCTCCTTCAATAGTAAGGATGAGACTATTTCATCAAACTACAAGGTAGTTGCATTGATACTTATTGCAACAATGAGACTATCCCACGATTCTCGTAGAGAACACAACAAACTAATGGACTTATATTGATTGGAAATTTTAATATCAAAAGATAATAACTGGCTTATCACAGTATTAAGTGCGCTCAGATGCTCTATCTTCGAGTCTCCATCTTTCATCCTCAGGTTACACATCTTTTTTCGTAGGAACAATTTATTCACCAAAGACTTAGATTGGTACAATGTCCCTAACTTTTCCCACAAAAAATTTCATCCAGGCTTCCCCTAATACATTCAACAATCATGAATCTTAAACACACAATCGTATTGAGCTATTTTCTTTTTGATCCAAGTTCGCCCAATCTTTCACTGACATTGTTGTTGGTTTATTACTTGGATCTACACCAACCCACTAATATTTATCCACTAGTAGATTCTCCATATTGAGCTTCCACAAATCAAAACTCTAAAGATCTCTTTCTTTCCAATGCTCATGATATTTTTTCACCACAAGAATCGATTCCGCAGATCTCCCAGTGAACAGGGTCTACCCCAAGCTGAAGAAAAGAATCCTACATAGCAAAGATGTCCCCTTGAAGCCCAAACAACATTGATAACAAATGTAGGTGTTAACCCTATACATAAATTACCTCCATACAAATTCTAAAAAATAGAAAAAAAACAATGACGATAACATAAGACATAAAACAAATATACACAGAGATTTTACTTTAGATCCCAAAACCAGGACTAGCAGATTGATTCTTTGTTATGTTCCTTTCAATGTTACAATACATACATATACATATACATATACATATACATATATACATATATACTATATACATATTATATATATAATATATATATATATATATATATATATATATATAATATATATATATATATATATATATATATATATATATATATATTATATATATTGAAGCATCCATAAACCCCAATCCATTAACCCTATATTGTAACATAACCACATTTCTCTTGATCGTATCTACAAAATGCCATGGGAAAAAAACCATCATGCCCAAAACCATGTGTGAAATCCATGCACAAAACCATAGGTAGGCCTTCCCACCTAATATAGAATCCAAATTTTCGCTTTCTTGGGGTGCTACCCTAGACCCCATGTAGGGGGTCTACGACACCCCTGTATACCCCCTAACGTGGGGGGAAACCACCCCCCCTGTGACCCCTTGGCAACACCTATCGTGGAAAGAATATAACACAACCCAACAAATTTTTCTTGCAAGTACCAAGTTGCATGTGTAATTTCCTTGCTAGTTTTGAAATGCATTGCATATGCATGTGGTTATTTGGTTATGATATGTCATTGGAATAGACTATTTCAAGATTGATAGTGGATTTGATTAGCCTTTCCAATTCCTGAATAGCCATGGTGTTCTGGGTTTTATGTTTATTTTTTTGTTGGTTCTCATCTTCCTTTGGTTGTGGGTTGAGTTGTTAGTTCCTAGAAGCCTTGGTTTGACAAACGCTTTGGAATCCCTGTAACGACTTTGCTTGAGTTACTACTCTTGAAATCCTTTGTTGGAAAAATTCTCTAGAAGCCCTATACTAGCTTGGGTTAAGTTAATAGTCTTTGAAGCCTTGGTTGGATAAACGCTATGGAAACCTTGTAAGAGATTAGGTTGACTTACTAGTCATGGAAGCCTTGGTTGGACAAACACTTTGGAAGCCTTGTAACAACTTGGTTTGAGTTACTCAACCTAGAAGCCTTAGTTGGATAAATTCTCTCGAGATCTTGGTGGGTTGAGTTACTAATCCTAGAATCCATTGGTTGGAAAAAAAATTCTTAAGCCCAAAAACAGTTGTGGGTTGAGTTATTAGTCCTAGATCCTTGGTTGGGAAAAGACTCTTGAGACCACTAGCAATCATTGGTTCAGTTAGTAGTCCTAGAATTATGGTTGGAACAAATGCTCTGGGGCCGTCGATAGCTTGGGTAGAGACCAATTTTTTGATGGTTAGTGATGTCTGACCATGAGGTGGAATCATTGGTTAAGGGTTGAGGTGTTTTTGCCTCTGGAATCCCTCGGGTGATTGGTCAAATGATATATTTAGCTCAACAAAGTTTATTTTCAAGTGGTACGTGGAATGCCCATACCTAGTTCTCTTTTGCATAAGTTAATAAGAGATTCTTCCCTCTTGTATTTGATGGGTAAATAAACTTGCTTATACATGGTTTTTATGGTTGTTATATCCTTGTTATTTCTGTTGGATACAAGCATGTTTTACGACAGTGATGATGTATGGATCTCATCATGTTTTCACTGGTAAGTGAATGATAAATGAATATCTTACCTAACGGATGATAATTTGGCCAACATGATAAGCTATCAATGATTCTTAGTGATTATCTGATAAGTATGTGACCCATATGCTTAGATTTGTTGTTATGACCCAATAATTTAATATTTATGATATGTTTGACAAAATTACTGTCATGGTTTAGCTTGATTAGGTAATATCCTTGATCAATTTTTTTGTTATAGGATTTCTCTTGGTGTAACTTATTATCTCGGAAAGTCTCATCATGTTCCAACCACTCGTTTGGAGACTAGCCTTGAGAAAGTGGCTTAAAATGCATAATCTCTCGTACATAATGAGTTGAAAATGATTGTAGTCCCTCCCTCGTAGGTATTGTGCGAGGGACTAGAGGATCCAATTCACATGCATTACCATGTCATGGGAGTGACTGGGGGTTTAATTCATTGAAAGGCTAGCTAAAATGAGCGGTTGGGCACCTAGAGTTGTGCATTACGGGCAGGGGAGATGGAGCAGGAGGGAGGACATATTGATAAGGACAGGGTGGTATGAGTTCCCGGAAAAGGCCTTCCCTCTTCTTCCCCTTATCAACGGTGTTCAGCTTGACTTGCACTTGCACTTGATAGACTCTTATTGAAACTAGGCGCCTCATCTTTCTCTATTGCCAACTAATCCCTTCAATGTTCAATTCGTATGTTACTACCTTTTCGTGAATGCTATTCCGATCTAAGGGTCTTATAGCACCTAAGGGAGGTCTGTAAAGTGTTGGCTCGGTAGTTTTTCTTCCTTAAATACACTTAGGGAGTTGAATCATATCACAGTAGCTCTTCGTCACATATTTACCTCGGTGGACCAATAAGCTTGGGTAAGTGTGGGAGGAGGGTGTTATAGAGTGGTATCAAAGCATGATTCCATTCTCCTTTGGCAATGTTTAGTGTTTGTCTCCTTGGATGAATGTGTTATCATGTGTACCTGTCAGTTGCATATACGTCATTGCGGTTGTGGTCTATTCTCTTATTGAGTATGCATGGTGGTGGTCATGGTTTCTGTTGTGATGTCATGCATAAGTTGATGGAGTCTTTGCTGGATGTGATCGTGATGAGTGCATGGCGGTTATGCATTTGTTATGCATGTTATTTTTTATATGTTGTTATGCATGCATTTTCATGGATAAGTTTGTTTTCCATGGGGTCATTTTATTCATTTTAGGTCATGATGTTGTTGGTATGTTTTGATGTTGAGGCATTGGTAGATATAGAGCAGTAGATACAATCTATTAGAGCGAGGTTGTAGCACTAGAATTTGGGGTAAGAGAATATCGTCATAGAGGTATTGTATGTTTGGCATGTACATATGTTAGTTAATGTATCTTTATATGCATTAGGGTTGTATACATTTTTGTCATTTTATTGTTTTTGTAGTTGTGTATGGTAGATGCTAGTGAACCAGTGTGGTCATATGCACATGTGTCGAATCATCATGAATGATAGTAACATATTGTTATATGCCTTGTTGTTGTTGTTTTATGTTAGTTAACTTTATGATTATGCTATATGTTATTGATAAGTATGTTATATGTTAACTTGTTTATTGTTATATCATAGTTAAATTGATGATTATGTTATATGGTTTTTTATGAGTATGTGATATGTGAACTTGTTGTTGTTATATGTTAGTTAACTTGATGATTAGGGCTATTGCATTAATATTTTGATGTTATATGTATTGTGTAGATATGGATTGGTTTGTGTAGATGGTTATGGTTGTGACACTTAGGTATGAGATGATATACTTGCTACATTGTGTCATATTAATATGGACTGACTTTCCTAGATGTGATAGCCTCCCCTAAGATATATTGAGGCATGAATTTGATTATTTTGTCAATTTGTTTTTATCTAGAATGGTATGTTTACAAGTTGATTGAATATTTGATTAATTGAATGGTACGAGTTTGTGTTTATAATATTTCCTGTAGGCATGATTTTGTTTTTAGATGGTTGTACTAACACAATATGTGTTTATAAAACTAATACATTATGGTTGTACTTGAGTGCAAGTGAGTGCTAGTTGTAGTGTTACGATTTATGACTATGAGTTGACCATCAATTATGACATGGTTAGAAATCTCGGTAAAGGTTGATTTCAATTAGTACACATGATGTCTTGATTTGTTGAACATGTGACTAACATGTGTGAGTAGTCACAAGCCAACGTGCTTGGCAAAACAAGGTAAGGTAACTAATATATTGTTATACTTATTTATACATTGACAAATACGTGGTTATGGAAATATGATACATGGGAATGCATGGAAAAAGAGGTTACCATGAAAACTTGAAGAACGATCATGTTGAGCTTTCCCTTGAAAACATTGGGAACCCATGTGAATTGAGTCATGTTGTTTGTTGCTGGTTTGTGATTTTGGTCTTTTGTGAATTGATTTTTCTTGATTTGTAGTTTTTTTAATGTCTAGTGTGTGGTCATACCACTTTATTTGTGGTTTTATATTGTTGTTGTTTGTCCATGTTTTTCTTCTTGTCTGTTTCTTGGTCTTGCCTTTATGTTTTGAGGGTCTTGGGATTTGGTTGGGAAAGAGGAAAGTTCATGGGGATGAGGGAGAGCTAAATGAAACCTAGCAACTAATGTAAGGCCTAGATGAAGCCTATTTCATGCATAAGGGTAACTGAAGGCAAGAGTATGAAGACTATTTGGAATGGTTGTGTCCATTTGTGTAAATGGATAGTGGCACGACACTAATGAGAAATGTAAGTTAAACGGAGTTTAGGGACTATATTCCTTAGATATGTTGGGAATTGTTGTTCTCGATGTTGTGTATGTGATGCATGGAAAAGATAAGTTAACTCAACGTTGACCTTATGATATCTAGTAATTATGTTGTTATCATGAATATGCTTATGTCTATATATGTATACATGTATATATGTATGCCATTGTCTGATAGGGTTGTTAGGGAGCATGATTATTTTATGCTGATATTTATTTGTATATATGTGTTTCTATATGTCATTATCTGGTAGGGTCATCAAGAATCATTATTGTGGATGAATGATTTCTTATGCAAGGGAATGACATGATGATGTACTTGGTCTTATGGGCCATCAGATGGGAACAATAGTCTTGTAAAATATATGAGGTTAGTATCATGTGGATAGCAGTTGATATTATGTAATTATATGATGCCTATGTTTTGGATAGGTAATTCTAAGAGATAGATCATCAAAATGAATATAGTGTTATCCATGACATGCTAGGATAAGCATGGATGATAGAGAGACATAGGAAGCAAGGTGGCTTGGTAGATACTTTGTGGTTTTATATATGCAGTGGTATTATTGTCTATATGTTGTGCATATTGTACATTCAATGGTTGTGCCTATGGTGTTATGTGCCTGCTGTATATATGGTGGTGTGTGCATATTGCATATGCAGTGCTAGGTATTTATGGTGTTATGTACATGTTGGATATGTGTTGCTTTGTACATATTATAATATATCCATGATGGATATGCATTGTTGTGTGTATATGTTGTTGTGCGCATGTTGGATATGTGCTGTTGTGTACATATGGTACTATGTACAATTTGTATATGCAGTGTTATGTACATATGGTGTTGTGTGCATATTATACATGTGGTGTTATGTACATATGGTTATGTGTGCATGATTCTACATCGGGTTCCATGTGCATGTGGTGTTATGTGCAAGTGGTGTTGTATACATGTTGTGCATGTGGCATTGTGTACATGTGTTGTTGTGTGCATGTGGTGTTATGTCATGTGGTATTGTGTACACATTGTACACGCGGTATTGTGTACATATTGTATAGGTGTTACAATGTACATGTCATGTGGTGTACACATTGTGAAGGTAGTGTCGTGTACATGTGATGTTGTTCACTCGTTGTGCAAGTGGCATTGTGTGCAGGTGCTACTATTTACATGTTGTACACATTGTACATATGCTTTTGGTGTACATGTGGTATTATGTGAATATTGTACTTGTTGTGCTGCGAGCATGCGGTACTGTGTATGTGCATTATGTAGTGGTGGTATTGTGATGTGTATTCGTTGTATTTTACTTTGTGTATGTATATGTTTTATGTTGTACACAAGATGTAGGTCAATTTGTTGTGTTGTACACCGGGTGTAGGTGTATATGTTGTGTTGTGTGTCAGGTATGAGTGTACATATTTTGTGGTGTTGTATGCTCTATGTGGGTGTAGTTGTTGTCATTTAAACTGTGTGTAGGTGTACATGATTGAATAGAAGAAAATGCATTGGGTGATTGCCATATGTGGCAACCAATCCAATGTGTGTATGGAAAGGAAAAAGGCAGAATGAGAGGATTGATTAAAGGATAGGTATCAATATCTTATTCCATTTTTGTTATGCATGTGATCTATGATGTTGATTTATGATGGCTACATGTGATATATGATTTTGTTTTATGTTGATTACATGTGATTCATGGTTTTGATATATTATGGTTGTGTTTTGAGCTAACCAAAAGTGATGTGTTTATACGTAATTATTTTATTAAGAGTTAGTTTTCCTTATTGTCGGTGGAAGTAAACACACTTGCACATGTACCTTATTGATGAGCTAATAATGAGGTATGATTTGAAATTATTTCAATTTATTTTAAATCTAATGGAAGTTATGTTCTTGGTACAAGAAATTATGGAAATATCTAGACTAGGTGGTTAAAACTAACTTCAAGGACTAGAAACAGCAAAAGGAATTTTTAAATGCTATAGTATTTCAGTAAAACATCGCGGGAGTAGGGCCATTGTGGGATAGTTGTACCCAATAGTGTCCATTGATTTCCATGAGCATGCTATTACCAATATGATGGTTTTGAGGAAGGGATGTGCCTTGTTCTCTCGACCTTCTGATGTGAGGAAACCTTACAAAGAGATGAAATTCCTAGGATGGGGTTCCAAGTAGCACTTGGAAGATTTGTGATTGCAAGGAAGGGAGTGATCGGATTTCACAAGGCACTGTGTAGTAGAGAAGGGAATGTCAGGGATGGAACTTTCTTGGTTATTAGCATTTCCACATGGAATTCGATGCACATTGGGGGTGTTCCATGGAACAATGAGTTCATAACTATTCACTGAGAGGACAAGTGGCATAGAATACATTTTTGAACACTTTAACTCAGAAAGAGGATTCTTTACATCTTGGGATGGAGTTGAATCTTGGTATTACTTTGAGGGTGGAGGTGTGAGGATTTAGATTCCCTTGTTGCGGATGTAGGAATTGTATCCTTTTATTTTTTGGTTGTGAAAAGGTGCATATGTGTATATTATTGTAAATACTATATCAAGATGGACTTATAAAGCTCCATAACCAATATGATTATTTTTTGGTTGAAGAAAATGTGGATAAGAGTATATGTGGTTGTTCTTGTAAATACTGTAATGAGCTTCCTTATAAAGCCCAATAAATGATATGGTTGTCATTTTTCCAGCAGGATGCCATTTAAATACTACAACGTCAATTTTTATAAATCCCCATGGGAAGTATGTTTTGGTTGTGAGTAGTCTTACTAGTCGTAGGTGTCATTCAACATTGAGGATCGTCTCCCCTTAATGGGGAGGGTTCTGTAACAACCCTGGTTAAATAATCATGTAAAAAAACGCAAGACCAAGTTCATGGGGCACATATTCCAAGCTAAAGGCTAGGAAAAACATCCTACTGGGGTGTCACTTCAATTTATTAATGGCTATGGAAATTGGTAAATGAAATGATAAAAGCTTTCGAAAGCCATGATGCATTAATTGGAATTTTATTTACGAAAATAATGGAAATTAGGATAAAAGGAAGGTGAAAGGTCATACATTGAATGTGAGGAGGAAAATAAAGGAAAACAATGGAGATTGATGAAAATAGAGGCCTCATTGATAAAAAGGATTTTGAGGATTAGTGGCAAAGCTTTTTTCACTGTAACCTTTTCTTAGTTCAGTTTTGGAGCTCTCTCTCCATTCTCTTTCTCTCCTACTCTTGTACACTTGGACTTTCCTTGTAGCACTCATGGAAGAGTGTGGCATAATTGGAGTTTTTGAAGAGGAAGGAAAAGGAAGAGAAGGAAAGTGCAATAGGACATCATGATCAACAATTATAGTGGGTTTTTATTTCAAGTATTAAGTTGCATGTATGATTTCCTAGCTAGACTTGGCATGCATGGCATATGAATGTGGTTATTTTCTTATTATTTTTCATTAGCACGGAGGACTTCCTTGATTGATAATGGATTTGTATCCTATCCATTTCTTGGATAATGATTGTGTCGTGTGCTTTATCTTGTTTTTCTAGTTTGTTCTTATGTTCCTTTGGATATCAGTTTAGTTATTAGTTCATGGAAGCCTTGGTTGGAAAAATTCTCTAGAAGGCCTATAACAACTTGGGTTTAGTTACTAGTCCTAGTACCCTTGGTTGGACAAACAGGGTGGAAGTCATGTAAGAACTTGTGTTGAGTTACTAGTCCTAGAAGCCTTCATTGGGAAAATGCTTTGGAGCCCTTAGTGGTTTGAGTTAATAGTCCTAAATCCTTGGTTGGATAAATTATCTAGAGCTTGGTAGCTTGTGTGGGTTGAGTTACTACTCATGGAGCCTTGGTTTGGAAAATCCTTTAAATCTCAACAAAAAACGTGTGTTGAGTTACTACTACTGGAAGCCAAGATTGAATAAATGCTCTAGAGCCCTGGAGAAATTGGGTAGAGATCAATCTGCTGATTGTTAGTGATGTCTGACCATGAGGTGGAATTAGTGGCTGAGGGTTTAGGCCATTTGACCTCTAGAATCCCTAATTCAGTTTTGTTGGATTTTTTCCATGAGATCCCACATTCATGCCTGGAGTATGACATGAGGGTGATTGGATGAAAGAGATATTTTGTTCAACCTAGTCTATGGTTGGGTGGTACATGGAACCCCTAGACCTGGTTACATTTTCAATCAATTAATAATAGATTCTTTTCTCTTATCTGTTATGGGTAAATATATTTTTTTATATGTGATTTTTATGGTTGTTATGTCCTCTTAACTTTTGTTGGTTATATGTTGGTTATGAGCATGTTTTATCACATTGATGATGTATGGATCTCATCATGTTTTGATTGGTAAATGAATTAAAAATGAATATGTGACATAATAGATTATAATTCAGCTAATATGATAAGGCCTCAATTCGACTTAACAATTATGAGATAAGTATGAGACCCCTACTTTCATATTTTTCATTATAACCAGTGGATTTCATATTTGTGATATGTTTGGCAAAATGAATATCATCGTTGGGCTTCATTAGGTGAATTACTTTACCAAATTTTCTATTAGAGGCCTAATCCATTGAGGCCATTTGTGTAAAAGATGTAGTCAAAGAAGAATGTGCATCTCAGGAACACATGGAAGAAAGAACAAGAAGTAGGAAAATGTGGAATTGGAAGTTGTTCTTGTGATATGGATGAAATTTGGTATATAGATAGTAGATGCTCACACCACATGTTAGGAGATAGGAGAAAATTTCATTTTATCAAGAAAACAAAGAATGGTCATGTTGTGTTAGAAGGCATTGAGACAACTAGTGCCTTGCGAAGTGGTAAAGCTAAGCTTAGTTAGAAGAGGACAAATGAAATATATATTTTTCTCAGTGAGGTCCTAAAGCATAATATCTTGAGCATGATTCAAATGGTTGATGGAGGAAAGGAAGTGATTTTCAACTCATAAGGTTGTATCATTCAAAATAAGGATCAAAGAGAGTGATTGCTATAGGAATAAAAAACACAGATAATGTGTATATGTTGAAGGGAAGAGAGAAGAGTAACAAGAGACAAAGATAGTACTCTTCCTCATGGGATTTATAATAGATGAGATTAGTCCCTACTACGGTCCATTATTACATGTTATATACACTTTACTACAATACTATGCTTGAGACTTGCATGGTCTCACGCGGTGTTTACAGCTTGATTTAGTTCCTTCATGCACTTTCATTTTAGCTCAATCACTTCATATGAGCTATATCGTGCTCTGGGGGAGCTATGTTTTCAAGGCTTGATTCTTTACATTTATTCATTTTCACTCATTATTTTTCAACTAGTGTATTTATTGTATATTAGTGGAGAGGACATGTCTGTCAACCTTGTTGCAACATTCATTGATTATTTTTCAGCTATATTGTTACTAAGGGTTTTTAGAGTAGGTGCATGTTGATTTCTTTGGACGTTGTTGGAGATATGATAGCCACATGGACGTCTTATGCATATTGTCAAGGTGTGATGGAGGATGACACATTTAGGAGGAGCATATGTGCTTCCTAATGGATTTGCAAAATGGTTACATTATTTTATGCAGGATGAATTTTATTACTGTTGTCACATTTTTCTAGTTGGATCCTCTAGAGTTTATCTACCTCATTTCTTATGTTTTCACTTTAGATACTGAGAGGGGGGGTGAATCAGTATTATCTAATTCTTTTACCAAATCTTTCTTATTTGTACTTTGAATTATTTTTGCATACCAATACCATAAATAATGAGCATGAACAAGAAAATCAGATAGTCACATCAAAGAACACCAGATATAAGGTGGAAACCCAATGTGGGTGAAAACCACCTGCTGCAATATGTCTCTATCTTCTTTCAAATTAGAAACTCCTTTTACAATGGTCTTGTACTGGTGCAGTCCTTTACCAGTACGCAGGCTGCAACCTGCAGAGAGCTACAACTCTCTCTCGTTTTCCAGTCTCTCCTGGAAGGGAGCTACAACCCCCTACTTCTTTTCTTTCAAGGACCACTTTTCATAAATTTTGAAACTGGATCCATAAACATCAAATGATCATCAAGTACATGTAAATTATACAGTCAGCTGTAATAACCAGATCAACAATAACAGAACAGAACCCAGGACACCTTTCCAACAGAAAAATTCAACCAACAAAAGATCTTAACATAGATACGCGGTTTTTTTCTTTTACTGGCCTGCGTTGCTACGCAGTTCACCTTCTGCTTCTCTACGTATACCCGCAGATCTCCTTCTTCTAGATTGCGAGGCCACGCTCTGCTCCTTTTACTGAACTACGTACAGTACGCACCCAAAAACAGTATCGCGCCGCGTACTTCTCAGAAAGTACGCACCCAGAAGAATAATCGCGCCGCGTGCTGCTACAAAAAACACGCACCTGAACCACTGTTGCCCTGCGTACCTACGCACTGAGTCTTCGCCGGTTCTGCGTACCCACGCACAGAACCTTCGGCGCCTCTGCATACCGACGCACTGAACCTTCGGCGCCTCTGCGTACCCACGCACTGAACCTTCGGCGCCTCTGCGTACCCACGCACTTAACCTTCGGCGCCTCTGCGTACCTTGGACTAGGGCTGAAATAACCTCAGATGCTCAGATCTGAACTAAAGAGATCACCCTTCGCCAATTCGCTTCTGACTTCTCCTTTATGAATCAATCTTTTAAGAACCGAGAACCCAATAGATCAGATCTTAAGATATTCAAAGACACAAAAAAGATGCCCAAGCCAAATGATCTCCTTTGCTTTATATAGGCTAGCTCTTCCTCAAATCAAGGATCATGGGGCTCAATAATAATAATAAAATAATCAATACCGCGGGCCAAAACCATGATAACCCAATACTGTTGGCTAAATACCACTGAGAAACCCCACGGGTGGGCGCTTAACTGCCTTGGAATGTGTGCACTGGGGTACGCACTCCATGAATGGGTGACACGCGTATTTGGACGCGGTCCCTGCACGGTATAGCTGCGGGTACGCACCTCTTGAACTGTTCGCCTGTGTACTTCTTTATTTTTCATCAAAATGAGAGCCATGCCATGGGTGTTGCCATCAAGTACAACATATAATCATACCAGATCCATAATGCCAACAATCTCCCCCTTTGGACTTGATGGCAACCTCAAAATTCTCAAAATCTTCAGCTTTATTCTCCCCCTTTGACATCAAGGGAAAAGGGTTATGCTCCCCCTAAGAACATGCTCCCCCTGAATATGAACCAGATCTGCAATGAAGAACCATAATCCACCATGAAAGAGATAGAGACATATTGCAGTTACTTCCAAGATCTCCTTCTGCACATCCTCCAT
>APFE031473004.1:0-20172 GCA_000404065.3 Pinus taeda
ACGACTTTTATAAGTAGATATTTTATGATATATTTTTTATCTTTATTTTTCTCTTATTTTAAAGATTTAAATTACTTACTTTATTGTATTTAAATTTTATGCTAGGGAGGGAAAGGGAGACCCAAGGAGAGAATTGAGAGATAGAAGGGAGAGGGAATTGAGGTGGGTGAAGAGAGAGGCGGAGGGATAGAAGGAAATATGATGAGAGAGAGGAGGGTAGAGTGAGAGAGGGAGCACAGGGAGGGGAGGGAGAGCAGGAGCGATAGGGTGTGAGAGTGGTAGAGGGAGGCAAGAAGAAGGGGGAGGGATAGAGATAGAGATAGATATAGGGGGAGGAGAAGGGAGAGGGATCGAAGATGGGGAGAGTGAGGAGGTGAAGATAGAGGAGGAGGGAGGAGGAGAGAGAGGGGGGCAACGAAGATGAGGAGAGGCAGAGGGGAGGAAAAGAGGGGGAGGGAAGGAGGACAAGAGGGAGAAGGAGAGAGGGGGAGATGAAGACGGGGAAGATGGGGAGGAGAGAGAAAGAGGGGATGGGGGAGGATGGGAGGGAGAAAAAGAGAGCAAGGGGAGGAGGGAAAAAGGGGGGGAGAGAGATAGAGAGAGAGTGGGGGGAGATGGAGGAAGAGAGGGAGAGGGAGAGTAGGTGGGTTAAGGTAGAAGTAGAGGGAGAGAGAGGGGGCACAAGGAGGGAGAGCGAGAGCGAGATAGGGTGTGAGAGTGGTAGAGGGAAGGAAGAAGAAGGGGGGAGGGATAGAGATAGAGATAGGGGGAGGAGGAGGGATGGGGGCAGAAGATGGGGAGAGAGAGGGGGTGAAGATAGAGGAAGGTCGGAGAGGATGAGGGTGGGGGATAGGAAGAGAAAGGGGGGCGACGAAGACAAGGAAGAGGGGGAGGGGACAAAAAGATGGGGAGGGAAGGAGGACGAGAGGGAGAAGGAGAGAGGGGGGCGACGAAGATGGAGAAGAGGGGGAGGAGAGAGAAAGAGGGGAATGGGGAGGATTGGAAGGAGAAAGAGAGAGCAAGGGAGGAGGGACAAAGGGGGAGATAGAGATAGAGAGAGAATTGGGGGAGATGGAGGAAGAGAGGGTGAGGGGGTGGGTAGGGCAGAAGTAGAGGGAGAGAGAGAAGGGGCATAGGAAGGGGGGGCAAGAGCAAGACAGGGTGCGAGAGTGGTAGAGGGAGGGAAGAAGAAGGGGCAAGGGATAGAGATAGAGATAGGGGGAGGAGGAGGGAGAGGGGCAGAAGATGGGGAGAGAGAGGGGGTGAATATAGAGGAAGGGAGGAGAGGAGGATGGTGGGGTAGAGGGATAGGGAGAGGGAGGGGGGTGACAAAGAAAGGGAAGAGGGAGAGGGGAGAAAAACAGGGGGCAGGAAGGAGGACGAGAGGGAGAAGGAGAGGGGGGCGACGTAGACAGGGAAGAGGAGGAGGAGAGAGAAAGAGGGGAAGGGGGAGGATGGGAGGGAGAAAGAGAGAGCAAGGGGAGGAGCGACAAAGGGGGAGAGAGAGATAGAGAGAGAGTGAGGGGAGATGGAGGAAGAGAGGGATAGGCGGTGGGTAGGGCAGAAGTAGAGAGAGAGAGAGCGGACAGAGGAATAGTGTTAGAGAGGGGGGAGGAGAGAGAGAGAGAGGGTGAAGATGGAGGAAGTGAGGGAGAGTGTCACACCCCTAAGCTGGCGGTAGTCTTTCAACCACTCTTGGTGAGGTGCGGCACCACCAAACACTTTCTTTTCACCAATACTTATGTTTATAGACTACGCTTAACCATATGTCCTACTTATTTTGTGTTTCTCAACCAAGTAATTATTATGTTTCCTTTATACCAATGAACAGCCATACACATTCATTATCATCAGCAATTATACAAGACAACACAATTGCACAGTATAAAGGGAGGGGAAACTCCCTGAACAATGAGTCTGCCCGAATATAATATATCATTCAACTTTACAATGTTACAAAGCTTTACAAGTATACTTGGGAAACACCAAGTTTCATACTTAGCCAATTTTACATCAAGGCAACACCTCTGTGTGCCAACCAAAGTTCCTTCCCGAGCTAGGCGGGTGCACCCTCACACCAGCTCCCAACCGACTCGTCAACCGAACCTTATTTTGATGGGCGGACGACCTCACCCATGTAACTCTTCACAACTTCACACGGAGGGCGGGCGACCTACCCAAGTCACACGAAACACCTTCGTTTACTTATGCACGGTGGGCGAGAGACCCACTCGAGTCTCCACCCGTGCCTTCCACCCGAACGTCGGGTGCCTTCACCCGCGCCCTCACCTTTCCTTCCAAGTATGTGTGCTACCGTGTGGAGCTACCCAAGGATGGGTGCATTATAACTGCGCCTTTTCCTTTGCTGTGGCTCTACCTTCCCTTCGCACTTCACTTCCTACGAAAGACTTGCTCACATTCGTTGATGATCAAATGCCTCCATGCATCATTGTATTTGTATGGATGGTAGGGCGAGTCAAGCTGCCTAGGCAGACTCGTCCTCCATGTGTTAAATGCCCCTACATACTCGTTCAACTTTGTTTTATTGCTAGTCGGCCAACAACCTTCACCCAGTCACCATAGTATGTTGGGTCAGCCCATGGGCTATGTCGATCGTTCCCATGCTATATGTAGCAATCGCTCCACCTCTATGTGCATTATTTCATTGTAACTTCACACACATGGTTTATGCTGCTCGCTCTTTGTTCATTTCCCAACTCGTTTGCTCACCAACCGAGTCGCACTTGCACCGGAGGTTGTGCCAAGGACCGCAAGTCCTTACATCCTCCTCCACCTGAAGTCATTGTTGTCCGCGACAACATCCCATCCTGGTAGTCATCCACCAAGATCAACATCAACAACTGTCTCATCCTTGGTCCATGATATCAACTCCTCCACATACTGCAAACATCCCTGCAAAATATGTAGAACTACCATCTCCATCATGTGTCGTCCCATCATGTGAACTCCCATCCTTCCTGCCTGCCTGATGCCAACACCTCTCCGTGCACTTCCGAACCCCATGTTTGAACTAGTTGGGTAGTTAATCCAACTATCACGCTCAAGCCATGAGAGTGAATATCCTTATGTCTTCACCAGTCTATTTCGGATTTTGCCACATCTTGGACTCAACAAGAATCTCAACCATGCTCAGGTCCATGGAAACTCCATCCCATCTACAACATGTCATGATGCTTGATGTTGAACCATCCCTGTGTGGAGTACTAAAGAAGGTACGTTTTTTATAATTATTTCAGCATCTTTTCATTAGAACTTACAAACCTTTTGCATCATGAACTAGGAAAACGATAAGGAATTGTAATAAAAAATGTGAGATTAATATGCAATATGAAAACAATGACAATTGTCATTTCCTTATGCAGGAAGAAGGAAAAACGAGAATTTGTCGTTCTAAAGGAAAGGACAAGGACGGGTTAACCACTGTCCCTTTGATAGGAGATTGTATGCAAACAAAGCAAAGCAAATCAAAGCGAATCAGCCCTGGAAAGGAAGTGGAGATATTGGCTCAGTGCAAGAAAGAAAAGAAATGATTGAGGACTAACGGTTCGGCGAATCCCTCAGGATCCTTGATCCTGAGGGATCACTGTTTTATCTATTTCTACACTTAGATATCTCTACCTTCACCCTTATAAAAGGGGCAACATTGTTAGCTCGAGGGGAGATGTTGTCATATTTTATGTACTTTCCTTTTAAGATCAAAACTCTGATCATCGAGTCTCATTAAGAACTGATCTATTGTAATTTCACTTTATGCATTAATACAAACTTGGTTACTATTTCATCTTTGAGTCTGGAATAACTTCAAGCAGTGTACCCCTGGAGGCTAAGGTCCTGGCCCTGGAGGATACATGCTCTTGTACCATTATGTTTTGTTTATTATTGGTTTGCTTATCGACGTTATTTGGTAATATGATGTGTTTTGAAAGTTTACATCACATGCTCTATTATGTTTAAATTATTAAGGTTTCTAAAGACATAACTATTGTATTGACTCTGCATCGTATCATTGTTCCTTTAGGTGTTGATATAATACTACTAGTCTTTACAGAATACTGTTGCTATTTAATTACAGAGCCTTTGTGTTGTGCACTTGTTCATTAGCATTACGAAATTCATCTTGGAAGTTATGTTCTTTGCGATTGTTGGATTTATAAACAATGTTGTTCTATTTTTGAAATGCAGTTGTACTCTTTCTAACTGAGATTGATAACTGGATCATATTACTATTAAAGTGTGTTGTGTGCATATATGGTTTTCAAGCGCTGTTCTATAATTCATCATTAATCGGTGCTATTCCATTTTGGTGTGGTTATTCAATCCACCCTTAAGAGTGAAGGATTGCCATTTGATTCCTGTAGATTATGATTGTGCATTTGATCTTATAGATTAAGGTGTTATTGCTTGTTAGACTTAGTTGTCGTTACAATTTCTTAACTGTTGTTCCATTTTAGGTTTGTTGTTCTATTTTCTAATTGTTGTTCCATTTCGGGTTTGTTGTTCTATTTCATAATTATTGTTCCATTTCAGGGTTGCTATTCTATTTCTTAATTGTTGTTCCATTTCTTATTTGCGATTTCATTTCTTGTCATTTGTTATTTTGGTGTGAAGAACGATCTGACGCTGTAGTGAGCATTGAAATTTATTGTCCGACTCCTAAATCCACGATCTATTCTCTGGTTTCCTTTTCCACTAGTTTACAAAGGGATGGGTTATTGCTACCGAACCCTTGACTAATAAATTGCTTAGTTTTCTGAATGTGTGGTTTAATCTTTTGAAGTAGTTAGTTGTAAACAAGCATCCATTTACTCTTGTATTTCCAAACATTGTGCTATTAGCATTACTCTGGAAAATGATAGCCTCAGACTGAGACACTCTTTGAAATAACAAAACATTCCCGGATTGACATATTAATGTGAGGTAATTAGAGGTGAAAGAGACCCTTTTAATAGCTCCACACCCTGCACCATCTATCATACCTACTCAACTTGTTTTAAGGACTCACTGCCATGAGCAGCTAACAATGAGCCCCATCTTCTATGTCATCTAAGAAGATGTAGAGGGAGTAGAGCCCGGAGGCTCACTCTCACTAATAAGCTTAATCCATCTATCAGGATTTTCTATCTCCATCCTCTCTAGATATGTAACCCGATCCTCCTCTCAGACATTCATCCTCACATATGCCTCCTCATCATCATCATCATCATTCTCAACCACTTCTAGCCGTCTTGACAAATCCAAGATACTATCAGATAGTGTCTTGATGAACAATGACTACTCGGTAAGCTTTGTCTCAACCATAGACAACCTCTTACTCATGTCTTCCATTCACTTCTCATCCTCCATTTGCATCACTGCTAGTTTACAATCAGGCCTTGTCACACCAATGGTTGGAACACCAATGGGTACATCTTCCTTTCCATCATAAATGTACAACTTCTTCAAATGTGGAACAATCATAGCATCAAATTGTTCCAAGAATTCCATCCCCAGTACAACTTCATAGTCATCAATCTGCACTATAGTGAAGTCGAGTTTCCCAGTCCACTCACCTAGTCTTGTGTCCACTCTTTCAGGTACACCAAGAACACAATCAAGAGGAGAATTCACTTTCTTCATTTGTGCCTTCACTGGTACAAACTTCATCCTAATCCTTCTCGCAGTATCTTCACTCATGAAGTTGTGAGTAGCCCCACTATCCACCATAGTAAGTCTATCAACACTCCCAATCTTCATCCAAACATACTCTAGACTATTCCTCTCAGGATCTCTCCGAGAGACCACCCCTGTAGCAGTAGCAGCTCTAGGAATCTGCATCGTCCCCACAGAAGCTTCTTCATTCTTCGTATTAGATTGTGCAATAGCAGCCACTTTCAGTCTAGAAGGACAATTCTTCACCGTATTTGGTTCAACACATATCCAACACTTCAAGGCTTTCTTCATCTTCGACTTATCATTCAATTTCGAAGCATCATCCTTCTTCTTCTCTTTCGGCTTATCGGACTTCTTCTTCCTATCATCAAAAGTCTCATCATAATGCTCCACCAACCTGTCCACAACAACAAAAGCTTCCTCAAGTGTCTTAATCTTTTGCCTCTTCACTTCATTGCATGCCCAAGGCTTCAATCCAATAATGAAGTTGATCACCTTGTCCCTCTCCGCCATGTCAGGAAGTTCCAGAACCACACGTGTAAACTCCCACTGATATGGCTGTCGGTTCCCTGTCTGCTTTATAAACTTAATCTTCATCCTTGCTTCCCACGTTTCATCCTAAGGACTGAAATGGGTCTGCAAAGCCTTTTTCATATCATCCCACAAAGTTATGTCATCAGCACTACCATTGGCAATATGATCTGTCCTCCTTCACCACGACATCTTAGCATCCTTTGTCAAGAATTGAGCAACTACCTTCACCTTTGTCTGATCATCGAATAGACCCAAGTGTTCCAAGTATTGCTCCATATCCCAAAGAAGGTTGCCAAGAGTTTTTGCACTCCTTGTACCATCATAAGATTGCAATTCCTTGACTTTCACATGAGGCACTCCTCCACCTGAGTTTCTGCAAGTTCACGACCTCTGCCAAACCTCGATCTCTTGCCTCTTCAATCTCCTTGACCTTCAATTCAAATTGTGTACACATAAGATCAATGTACTCGTGTTGAGTCAAGATTTCAACGAGTTCTTCCCTCATCTTCGAAGCATCCTCTTGTTCCTTCATGACCAAGTCCATCTTCTTAGTGCAGTAAGACTCTAAGTCCTCCATCCTTTCCAACACCTTTTCAATGAAAGCTAGCGAAGCATCCTTCGCACCATGTCTAGATTCTCCGACCTAAGATTCACCTACCATTGCTAATAGCTTCCTCCTTTGTGATCTAGTTTCAACCATCCAACAGCTTCACCAAGTGGCTTGCAACCATCAACTAGCCCTTGTTCCACTTGTATGTGAAACAACTTCCTTCACCTACAAGTGCCTGCTTCATTGTCACCAATTTCCAAGCTTCGACCATGAGCTTCAATACCACCTGTCAATGTGTATCAGCTTCAATGCTTCAACACCTGAACCTGTTCATCAGCTCCTCGGTCACTTCATCACGAGCAAACTTGCTCTAATAAACCCTTCACCCAGCTCTGATACCAACTGCACTTTAGTGTAGTTGTGTAGCAGCTTCAACCTTTAATGCCTAAATCAGCTGCTGTAATATCAACTATCACGTCCCCACCCGCGCCTTCCACCCGAACGTCGTGCACCTTCAGCCACGCCCTCACCCTTCCTTCCAAGTTTGTGTGCTACCGTATGGAGCTTCCCAAGGATGGGTGCATTAGAACTGTGCCTTTTCCTTTGATGCAACTTTACCTTCCTTTCACACTTCACTTGCTACGAAAGACTTGCTTGCATTCGTTGATGATCAAATGCCTCCACACATCATTGTATTTGTATGGATGGTAGGGCGAGTCGAGCTGCCCAAGCTGAATCAGGCTCCATGTGTTGAATGCCCCTACATACTGATTCACCTTTGTTTTATTGCTGGTCAGCCAACAAGCTTCACCCAAGTCGCCATAGTATGTTGGGTTGGCCCATGGGCTATGTCAACTGTTCCCACACTATATGTAGCCATCGCTCCACCTCTATGCACATTATCTCATTGTAATTGCTTGCACTTGGTTTATGCTGCTCGCTCTTCGTTCATGTCCCAATTCCTTTGCTCACCCACCGAGTTGCACTTCGCACCGGCTATTGTGCCAAGGACCACAGGTCCTTATAGAGAGGATGGTGGGGTAAAGGGATATGTAGAGAGGGGGGTGACTGAGACAGGGTGAAGAGGCAGAGGGAATGAGGGAGAGAGAGAGAGGGAGGGGAGGGGAGAGGCGGTAGAGGGAAAGACAAATAGGGGAAGGAGGAAGGGAGGACGATGGGAGGGAGAAGGAGAGAGCAAGGGGAGGAGGGATAAGAAGGGGGAGAGATAGAGATAGAGAAAGTTGGGGACATATGTAGGAAGAGAGGGAGAGGGGGAGAGTGGGGTAGAGGGAGAGATAAGGGAA
Source organism: Pinus taeda (assembly GCA_000404065.3). Lineage (NCBI taxonomy): Eukaryota > Viridiplantae > Streptophyta > Pinopsida > Pinales > Pinaceae > Pinus > Pinus taeda. Next base: position 8,059 of record APFE031473004.1, read on the forward strand.
AGAGGGATATAGGTAGAGAGTGGGGGGGGAATAAAGGGGGAGGGGAGGACATAGAGAGTGTGCAAGAGTGAGGCAAAGAGAGGAAGGGAGGTAGGGAGGAAGGGAGAGAGAGATGTAAGGAAAGAGTGAGGGGGAGGAGAGAAAGAAAGAGGGAGGGTGAGATAGAGGGAGAGGGAAAGGGAATGGCAGGGGAGAGGGAGAGGGATAGAGAGAGGGGTCGGGCAAGAGAGAGGGGGAGAGGGATGGAATGAAATGAGAGGAGAGAGTGGGAGGGAGAGAGATGGAGAGGTAGAGATGGGGGAGGGATAGAGATAGATATAGGGGGAGGAGGAGGGAGAGGGACCGAAGATGGGGAGAGTGAGGGGGTGAAGATAGAGGAGGAGGAGAGAGAAGGGGGCAACGAAGACAGGGAGAGGCAGAGGGTAGGAAAAGAGGGGGAGGGAAGGAGGACAAGAGGGAGAAGGAGAGAGGGGGAGACGAAGATGGGGAAGATGGGGAGGAGAGAGAAAGAGGGGATGGGGGAGGATGGGAGGGAGAAAAAGAGAGCAAGGGGAGGAGGGACAAAGGGGGGGAGAGAGATAGAGAGAGAGTGGGGGGAGATGGAGGAAGAGAGGGTGAGGGGGTGGGTAGGGTAGAAGTAGAGGGAGAGAAAGAAGGGGCACAGGAAGCAGGAGCGAGAGTAAGACAGGGTGCGAGAGTGGTAGAGGGAGGGAAGAAGAAGGGGGAAGGGATAGAGATAGAGATAGGGGGAGGACGAGGGAGAGGGGCAGAAGATGGGGAGAGAGAGGGGGTGAATATAGAGGAAGGTGGGAGAGGAGGATGTTGGGGTAGAGGGATAGGGAGAGAGAGGGGGTGGACGAAGAGAGGGAAGAGGGGGAGGGGAGGAAAAGAGGGGGAAGGAAGGAGGACGAGAGGGAGAAGGAGAGAGGGGGGCGATGAAGACAGGGAAGAGGGGGAGGAGAGAGAAAGAGGGGAAGGGGGAGGATGGGAGGGAGAAAGAGAGAGAAAGGGGAGGAGTGACAAAGGGGGAGAGAAGGATAGAGAGAGAGTGGGGGGAGATGGAGGAAGAGAGGGAGAGGTGGTGGGTAGGGAAAAAGTAGAGAGAGAGAGAGCGGAAAGAGGAATAGTGTTAGAGAGGGGGGAGGAGAGAGAGAGAGAGGGTGAAGATGGAGGAAGGGAGGGAGAGTGTCATGCCGCCAGGCTAGCGGTAGTCTTTCAACCGCTCTTAGTGAGGTGCGGCACCACCAAACACTTTCTTTTCACCAATACTTATGTTTATGGACTACGCTTAACCATATGTCCTACTTAGTTTGTGTTTCTCAACCAAGTAATTATTATGCTTCCCTTATACCAATGAACACCCATACACATTCATTATCATCAGCAATTATACAAGAGAACACAATTGCACAGTATAAAGGGAGGGGAAACTCCCTGAACAATGAGTCTGCCCAAATATAATATATCATTCAACTTTACAAATGTTACAAAGCTTTACAAGTATACTTGGGAATCACCAATTTTCATACTTAGCCAATTTTACATCAAGGAAACACCTCTGTGTGCCAACCAAAGTTCCTTGCCCGAGCTGGGCGGGTGCACCCTCACATGAGCTGCCAACCGACTCCTCAACCGAACCTTATTTTGACGGGCGTACGACCTCACCCAAGTCACCCTTCACAACTTTGCATGGCGGGCGGGCGGCCTACCCAAGTCACCCGAAACACCTTCGTTTACTTATGCACGGCAGGCGAGCGACCCACTCGAGTCTCCACCCATGCCTTCCATCCAAACGTTGGGCGCCTTCACCTATGCCCTCGCCTTTCCTTCCAAGTATGCGTGCTACCATGTGGAGCTACCCAAGGATGGGTGCATTAGAACTGCGCCTTTTCCTTTGCTGCGGCTCTACCTACCCTTCGCACTTCACTTCCTATGAAAGACTTGCTCGCATTCGTTGATGATCAAATTCCTCCACGCATCGTTGTATTTGTATGGATGGTAGGGCGAGTCAAGCTGCCCAAGCTGACTCGTCCTCCATGTGTTGAATGCCCCTACATACGTGTTCAACTTTGTTTTATTGCTAGTCAGCCAAAAACCTTCGCCCAAGTCACCATACTATGTTGGGTCGGCCCATGGGCTATGTCAATCATTCCCACACTATATGTAGCCATCGCTCCACCTCTATGTGCATTATTTCATTGTAACTTCACACACTTGGTTTATGTTGCTTGCTCTTTGTTCATTTCCCAACTCCTTTGCTCACCAACTGAGTCGCACTTCGCACCGGCAGTTGTGCCGAGGACCGCAAGTCCTTACATCCTCCTCCACCTGAAGTCGTTGTTGTCCTCGACAACATCCCATCCTGGTAGTCATCCACCAACATCAACATCAACAACTGTCTCATCCTTGGTCCATGATATCAACTCCTCCACATACTGCAAACATCCTTGCAACATATGTAGAACTACCATCTCCATAATGTGTCGTCCCATCCTGTGAACTCCCATCCTTCCTGCCTGTCTGATGCCAACATCTCTCCGTGCACTTCTGAACCCCATGTTTGAACTAGTTGGGTAGTTAATCCAACTATCACGCTCAAGCCATGAGAGTGAACATCCTTATGCCTTCACCAGTCTATTTCGGATTTTCCCACACCTTGGACTCAACAAGAATCTCACCCATGTTCAAGTCCATGGAAAATCCATCCCCTCTACAACGTGTCATGATGCTTGATGTTGAACCATCCCTGTGTGGAGTACTAAAGAAGGTACGTTTTTTATAATTATTTCAGCATCTTTTCATTAGAACTTACAAACCTTTTGCATCATGAACTAGGAAAACGATAAAGAATTGTAATAAAACATGTGAGATTAATATGCAAGACGAAAACACTGACAATTGTCATTTCCTTATGCAGGAAGAAGGAAAAACGAGAAGTTGTCGTTCTAAAGGAAAGGACAAGGACGGGCTAACCGTTGTCCCTTTGACGGGGGACTGTATGCAAACAAGGAAAAGCAAATCAAAGCAAATCAACCCTGGAAAGGAAGTGGAGATATTGGCTCGGTGCAGGAAAGGAAAGAAATCACTATGGACTAACGGTTCGGCAAATCCCTTAGGATCCTTGATCGTGAGGGATCATTGTTTTATCTATTTCTGCACTTAGATATCTCCGCCTTCACCCTTATAAAAGGGGCAACACTATTAGCTCGAGGGGAGATGTTGTTATATTTTATGTACTTTCCTTTTAAGATCAAAACTCTGATCATCGAGTCTCATTAAGAACTGATCTATTGTAATTTCACTTTATGCATTAATACAAACTTGGTTACTATCTCATCTTTGAGTCTGGAATAACTTCAAGCGGTGTACCCCTGGAGGCTAAGGGCCCGGCCCTGGAGGATACTTGCTCTTATACCATTACGTTTGGTTTATGCGTGGTTTGCTTATTGACGTTATTTGGTAATCTGATGTGTTTTGAAAGTTTACATCACATGCTCTATTATGTTTAAATTATTAAGGTTTCTAAAGACAGAACTATTGTATTGACTCTGCATCGTATCACTGTTCCTTTAGGTGTTGATATAATACTGCTAGTCTTTACAGAATAATGTTGCTATTTAATTACAGAGCCTTTGTGTTGTGCACTTGTTCATTAACATTACGGAATTCATCTTGGAAGTTATGTTCTTTGCGATTGTTGGATTTATAAACAATGCTATTCTATTTTCTGAAATGCAGTTGTATTCTTTCTAACTGAGATTGATAACTGGATCATATTACTATTAAAGTGTGTTGTGTGCATATATGGTTTTCAAGCGTTGTTCTATAATTCATCATTAATCAGTGTTGTTCCATTTTGGTGTGTTATTCAATCCACCCTTATGAGTGAAGGATTGCCATTTGATTCCTGTAGATTATGATTAGTACATTTTATCTTATAGATTAAGGTTTTACTGCTTGTTAGACTTAGTTTCCGTTACAATTTCTTAACTGTTGTTCCATTTCAGGTTTGCTATTCTATTTCGTAATTGTTGTTCCATTTCGGGTTTTCTGTTCTATTTCGTAATTGTTGTTCCATTTCAGGGTTGCTATTCTATTTCTTAATTGTTCCATTTCTTATCTGCCGTTTCATTTCTTGTCATTTGTTATTTTGGTGTGAATAACGATCTCAGGTTGTAGTGAGCATTGACATTTACTGTCTGGCTCCTAAATCCACAATCTATTCTATGGTTTCCTTTTCCATCAGTTTACAAAGGGATGGGTTATTGCTACCGAACCCTTGACTGATAAATTGCTTAGTTTTCTGAATGTGTGGTTTAATTTGTTGAAGTATTTAGTTGTAAACAAGCACCTGTTTACTCTTGTATTTCCAAACACTGCACTACTAGCATTACTTTGGAAAATGATAGCCTCAGACTGAGACACTCTTTGAAATAAAAAAACATTCCCGGATTGACATATTAATGTGAGGTAATTAGAGGTGAAAGAGACCCTTTTAATAGCTCCACACCCTGGACCATCTATCATACCTACTCAACTTGTTTTAAGGACTCACTGCCATGAGCAGCTAACAATGAACCCCATCTTCTATGTCATCTAAGAAGATGTAGATGGAGTAGAGCCCGGAGGCTCACCCTCACTAATAAGCTTAATCCATCTATCAGGATTCTCTATCTCCATCCTCTCTAGATATGTAACCCGATCCTCCTCTCAGACATTCATCCTCACATAAGCCTCCTCATCATCATCATCATTCTCAACCACTTCTAGGCTTCTTGACAAATCCAAGATACTATCAGATAGTGTCTTGATGAACAATGACTTCTCGGTAAGCTTTGTCTCAACCATAGACAACCTCTTACTCATGTCTTCCATTCACTTCTCATCCTCCATTTGCATCACTGCTAGTTTACAATCAAGCCTTGTCACACCAATGGTTGGAACACCAAGGGGTACATCTTCCTTTCCATCATAAATGTACAACTTCTTCAAATGTGGAACAATCATAGCATCAAATTGTTCCAATAATTCCATCCCCAGTACAACTTCATAGTCATCAATCTGCACTATAGTGAAGTTGACTTTCCTAGTCCACTCACCTAGTCTTGTGTCCACTCTTTCAGGTACACCAAGAACACAATCACGAAGATAATTCACTTTCTTCATTTGTGCCTTCACCGGCACAAACTTCAGCGTAATCCTTCTCGCAGTATCTTCACTCATGAAGATGTGAGTAGCCCCACTATCCACCATATGTAATATCCCTCCCTTAATAATAAATAATAAATAATAATACTAATAAGTAATAATAATAAAAAATAATGATAAATAATAATAAATAAATCACTTGATAATAAATAATAAGAATAATAAATAATAAATGATATTAAAAAATTATATAAAAATAAATAAGTAATAAAAATAAAAATAAAGATAGTAATAACCATATTTAAGCTCTAAATAAGAATAAATGGAAATAAAAGAAGAAAATTATCAAAAAGAAGGAAATAAAACAAGAAAACTAAAAATCAAAAGAAAAGTAAAGAATAAAACAAGAAAATAAGTTGCATGCAGACACATGGAGTGTGTGCATGTGGTTCCCCTTCCAATGTTTTGTTCTATTTAATAGAAGGTGAGGAGGATGGGAGGTATCCATCATTCTGAGATTCTATCTGTCATTCTCATGGGAGAATGGTATACTAAGACTTAGGAGCACTGGTAGTAGTCGTTGATTGAGGGCTCGGGGGTGGCCAGTTGTAGCAGAATCCTGCACAATGAGCCTACGGTTGGGAGGAGAGTGTCCCCCCTGTGCGGTAAGCTACTTCACCCAGTAAGCCCAGGTAGTACACTTCTAGTTTAAATTAATGTTAATAAGGTAATTAATATTATCAAAAAAGAAGGAAAATAAAAAAGAGCAAAATCAAAAGAAAAGTAAAAGAACAAAAAAATAAGTTGCAGGCAGACACATGGAGTGTGTGATGTGGTTCCCCTTCCATGTTTTCTTATATAATAGATGGTGAGGAGGATGGAAGGTATCCACCATTCCGAGATTCTATCTGTCATTCTCTTGGGAAGGGTATACTAAGACTAGGAGCACTGAATAGTATTGATGAGGCTCGGGGTGGCAGTGTAGCAGATCCTGCACAATTGAGCCTACAGTTGGGAGGAGAGTCGTCCCCAAAACCCTGTTGCGGTAAGCCTACTTCTACCACAGGTAAGCCCAGGTAAGTACACTTCATAGTTTAAATTTAATGTTAATAAGTTAATTAGATATCTATTTTGGGCTGTTACATATGGTATCAGAGCATGTTTAATCCTTAGGGCTCATGGGCATCCGGAAATTTACTTTGTTGAAATTTTAGCTTGACTTGTTTTAAAGTTACAGGTTGATTACTTCCAGGAGGCGGCATAATTTTTTTTCAAACCCTCACTATGCCGTAAATTTTCTTATTCAATGCATACTCACTGCATAGCTATATTTTGATTGGTTTTGGTGATTACGTTTCTGCCTGTATCGACTTTGGATTTGGAATTAGATTCTTTTATCTACAATTTTAGCATAGATGCTTGAGTTTGAATGATCCGTAGTTCTTACTTTCTCTCTATGCTTTATTTCTAGAACTAGATCATTTCTTGAACTGTTCCTTTACCAATTAATTTTGTCATCATTCACCAAAAATATAGAAACAGATCAGTAAGCTATGCAGTTATTTTTCAGACTCATTTTATAGATACGTTGGTCATGCATGCGGGAAAAAAAAAACGTATTTTTTTCATACTATTTTGCAGTTTTTTTTTTTTTTTTCTGAGCTGTAATTGTGCATGGAGAAAAATGGGAATTTTTTTAGTGCATGTGTATGTACATATTTGATTAATGAAATAGAATTTCATATATCTTTTGTGTTGACCAGTTGCCTTTATATGAAGGGTATGCGCTGACCAAAGCATGGCGGTGCTTCATGCTCAATCTAATTTTTATCTGAAGCATATATAATATTATGCTTAATCCTCAGTTAAAAAAAATATAGGGTAAGTTATTAGAAGCTTTTAAGATCTGCTTCTTGAGCTTTGTTAAGATTAATTGCGTAATTAATAGACCCTGGACCGACTATGAACGAGTTCTTTAACATGTAGATTTGTTGGCCCATTCACGATGATAGATAGGGTCTGGTTTGCACTTGAGTTGAAATTACAATTTAGTCCAGTGTTTTCAAATCGGTGACAAGATAGAGTGGTTAAAATAAATGATTTAAATATAGATGGACATTTAAGCCATGTAAATCATTCTTATTTTACTAAATGGAACTCTCCTCCATGAAAAGTCCACAATAAAAGGCTGCGTGCACAAAACAATTTAAACAGAAAACTTGGAAGAATCTTTCTGGTTTATAGGTGACAAACTGAAAAGTCAAACAAAATTGGCTTTATAAAATATATGGATGCTACCATAGAAAATGCCTGAAACATTATGTCATGGAATTGATTGTCTGGAGGAAATTTTATAGTTTGCCTGGAGAAAAATTTCAAATCTAATGAGAATTTTTGAGCTCGCACTCGAACAAAAATTTTAACACTGTAATGTGCGTGTCTAAGCACGGACTCGAACAGAAATTTTAAAGAACTCAAATGGAATTTTTAAAATGTGCTATGGAATTGATTGTGCGGAAATTTTATGAAAATGTCTGAGACAATCTGGGACACCAAAGAGCCACCGCATGTCTAATGCCATCAATCAACAGTGGTTCTCAATTTTTTTTTGTCCCTCCAACTATTTTTTCACAAATAGCAGTTATGTATGTGTTTGTGTCTGTCTGCATGCGACACACACCCAAACACCTATTAACAGAGAGAGAGATATGGTTATAAACCATTGAAACTCATTCCACAATCTGATCAGAAGGGCTCTGTATTGTCTTTTAAAATAGAAATCAAATTTGATCATATATTTTAGGGTATCAGATCTTTTGTTTATCTAGTTTATAATGTGTGAGTGATCTTAGTTTGGTATTACAGCCGCTCAAATCCGGTATTGTTATGAATATAGAGCAATTTTTAAAAGCTTTGTGCATATCCAGAGCATTGATACCTAGAGAGCAAGAGGTATGAGAGCTTTGGAAAATCGGATAGTGATACCAATATAGTTCATTTAGTACTAGTCTTCTTATTCAGACTATTGATATCTAGGCCCTTTATTGAGATGAGTTCCTGCTTTCTCTTTGAATTATCGAAACAGGTAATTCTAGTCACAAGTTGCCCAATAGTCTTGCATGCAATAGATGGCTGCGGACTACATTTTGGTTCCATAATAAGATATTTGAACCTGATTAAATGGGCAAAATAGATGACTGTTGGTTTGAGTCTTATTTTCAAACTAGAAGTTTCATACCTTTTATTATTTGAGGCGGAGTTCAAAACATAGAGAAGTAGTATAAATGGCGGAGTTCAAAACATAGAGAAACAGGATAAATTCCTGTTTAATTTGCAGAGGTTAGAATTTAGAGATTTAATTTTGGTAAAGTCATCGCAATTTTTTTTTCTCTTCTTGGTTTAATATCATGGAATCCGAAAATAACACATTTAACCGTGAGCCATTTCTGGGCTTAGACCAAATTTGCAGGTTGTTTTTCTTGGATGACTAGTTTGGGTAAAACCCCTGAATGAAAAGCGTCTCGTGGAACTTGCAAGAGTCCACTCTGAATATAATTTCTCTGCACATTGATATTCATTATTCTTTAATATTTCTTTCACACTGAAGCAAGAAAGCGGAGTCGAAGGAAGTATTATAATGACCATCAAGATTATAGTTGTTTTCCAACTTCTGCAAGTTTGTTAGGCTGAATATTTCCGGCAGCTTTTTAAGCCAATCACGTAGATACCTTCCAAATTAACCACAGTAGTTTGTTAACACTTTTGCATCTCAAACCAGAGATCAATCTCAACGAAGTTTCATTGCTTTTGAGTTAACTTTTAGATTTTTTTTGCTTTAATGATTATTTTTGTTTTTTTCAAAAAGCTGCTTGGACTTGAACCATAAAATACCACAGATTATTGTTGTCCGTTAAATGTTCGCTGCTGATTTCTCGTATATGTTTGAAGATCACATTGCACTTTGTTTTGGTATATGCAGTTATATAAATTTTCTTAGTTTTTATTGTGGAAGTGAAATATAATGACAATTATGTGCTTATAGTTCACTGGAATGCAATTTGAAAAGGCACAGATAATTGGGTCTATATTTAAGTTAATGAATCCATTCACAATGTTTAAATAAATTATTGAAGAGTAATTTAGGTATATTGAACAGTAATACAATATATATTGCACAAGTTGAACTATTTGTTTTAAGTATAATTTTTTAGTTATTTTTAATGGACGCGGAGAAATGATATCTTAAGAATTGTGTTCTAAAGAGGTTTTGACTTAATTACATCCTCAATAATATTAATTTGCTTTCTTTAATCTATAATTATTTTCCTTGTTTGGCCTTCAGATTGTCTTGAAGAAATTTTTAGAAATTTTTAGGTTGGTGTGGCTGCTGGGATTCGAGCCCAGCTGGTTTGGATTTCCAAGTACCTGCTTGTGTTTTTAATTAGATTGTCTATGATTCAACTCTTTTATCCAAACGGATTTGTCTTATATGTTGAACTTTGTGAATTTTTTATAGTCTAAAGAAAAATTATGTAGGATATAGAATGAGTGGTAGTGATACTGATCTATTAGAATAAGGAGAAAAAAAAATCCAACAGCATAGAATAAAGTTGGAAATGCTCTCTGTAATGAACATACTTTCTCATTTATTAGAGTCTTTTTTTCTTGGGATTATATAGATTACCACTTCTTGGGAAATAATAATATCGATAAATTACTCTGACTTCCTTTAGTATCAATATACTCAGGAATCAGAGAATTAATTCACTAGATTCGAAAAGTATTTAGAATTTACTAAATAAAAGTTAATTTAGTAGATTTTGGATCCATGTGAAAAATAGAGTACGCAACTAATTCATGATAAGAATTAGTTAGAGAGGTAATTTTACACAGTAGATATTGATTAGAGAGTTCTTAGTGGGATCCTATTCTTTGTTAAATATTTGATTTCTACTAAGATCTTAATACTTCTGCATAGTATTGATTTCCTAACTGTTATTCTATGGAACTAGTGGGGGAAGTAAGATATAATATACACTTCTATATCATACATTGTGTAGATCTATGAGGGTGCGGGAAGAATGTTTAAAAATTTGATGTGGAATGCTTAACCAATTGATAATTGTTGTTATTCCAATATATTTTGTCCCTTATACTCACTATCATAGATGTTATGCTAATCCATTTATGGTTTTGAGAGGAAATTATTATGAAACTATAGAGAATGCAGAGATAATTTGGGATTAAATTACAGTAAGGTTTGAGGTAGTAAACAGGTCCTCTATGCTTATGCTTATAGACTAGTGAATAATAACTTAACCCATCAGAGTGGTGATGTTTCTTTGCAGTACTGATATCATGAAGACACCTTAATTTATGTTCAATTCATGTTCAAACGATTACAAGCTAAATTTGGATGAGTAAAGTGGTTAATAGTAGAGACAAATTAGTTAAGTTTCGTGTAAACCAAATTTAAGAAAAATTGTTGAATTTTTTAGTATTATTGTGCACTCAAATTTTCTAAATAAAGTCACAACATTGAAATGCACAATATATGGAGATATATGCACAATCAATATATTATTATGATCATGGTCAATAGACATTGTAGTCTTCAACATAACTGTGTATATATACCGGTCGTTCAGTATAACAGCATTTGGAAATAACTTTCAACGGAGTTGTGTTTAGGGTTTTATACCCTAATTTGAGCACGTATTATTTGAAGAAGAGTTAATGATTATACTGAACGAATAAATTATGGTTTATAATCCATAATGATCGAATGTGTTGATGGATTTTCTTATAGTGGGTTTTGAAGTTGGTTTTTCTGGGATAAATATGCTTCTTGATGTCAGACAAAGAGGTGTTGACGGTATATCATTTGGAGTTATGGCTCGAGCAAAGCCGAATGAGGCGGTGGACAAAGAAATTGGGCTGAGAGAGCTTCAAAGTAGCATATCCATGCCTTTTTTTTGGCTACTCAAGTTTTAAATTGGTGGTAATCATTATTGTTGAACATTAAGTGACATTATCGTAATGGGTACTTCTTGTATTAGTCATCATACTCTGTAGATGAAGAAGTGGATCGAGTCCTCGTACATGTTCAACTTGACCATTTCTATCTCATCTTGATTTTGAAACTGTAATTCATTAACAGACTTGGCTATTGCTTGTCTATCTTCATGTAGGTTCATCGAGTCATTCTGATTAGTAGCTTTATAAATTACGTTGTATTCATGAACCAACATCTCATCTTGAATAAATCCTATTGATAACACGTGTGGAAGAAATTTTTTTTTTCACCAATATTCTAATTTTATATCTACCTCCTCTAATTTTATATCTATCTGCAAACAATTTAACCATTCAATTCCCACGTAATTCGAATGAGGAATCACGCGTGGCTTTCCATGGATTCAATTAATCAATGGGTGAATCTTTTTGCAGATAGATGAATCTTTTTAGAGTTAGTTATACCTCCACATCTATATTTTATTCCGCTATTGTGATCAGCGTTTGATAATCCATTTACATCAGTGGGGTTAGGTGTATAGGGCGCCTCATGGGGTACACTCATCTCATTGTCTGTTAATTCTGCGGGTCTAGTACCCCTTTGATTTTTCAGATTTTGGACACCGGAGGTGCGACTGATCGAGCTCATAACATCTTGGAACATTCTATGGTTGAATATGAGAACGACTGTAGCATTGCAAATAATGAAAATTTTCATTAGTGGGCGACAAAGCTATATAACAAGCCTAACAATGGAGTTGTCTGTAAAATTGTAAGTGTATATCGCAAGATTGTAGGTGTCTGAATGTTTCAAATCACAATATGAGGTTGATCAGTATAGGCAGATTTCTCGACAAGTTTACAATTTTCTATCTTAGGCAGGCAATTTTATGCCTAATTATATTGTAATTTAAGGGATTTGAAATGGTGTTGCCTTCGCGGGTGCGCTTG
>APFE031473023.1:1090-11685 GCA_000404065.3 Pinus taeda
CTAAAAGGGATGGAAAGGAAACTCCAATGATTCTTTTTCATCATATAATCCCTTAAGTCCAAAAAAGCGTGAAATAATACGAAAGGGATGAATTTTCGATAGTTTTAACGAGCCGAACAAGACAAGTGCTTGATCTTTTTGTGTAATAATCTCTTAAGTCCAAAAAGATTAAAATCTAGAGGAGGGATAGCACTTCCAATGACTTTAACGAGCCAGAGAGGCTAATTTCTTGGCAATCGTTTCATATTTTACGAGTCAGTTGAAAAGAGCTTAAAGGAGACTTGTTTTCCGAGGAACGAGTGATGATTTCGTGTAGCGGCTGATTCCAGGTAAGGTTTGGAATTTTCCAATCATGGAAGTGTCACAAGGATGGCTAACAGAATCACTCTTCGCAGATGTTCCTAGAAATGGGTAAACAATCAAATGGAGGCGAATGATCAGCTAAAACAGAGTGGAGGTGATGATGAGAACACGACCAAGGCTCAAAAGCTGATGATAATGCATTCACAATGGTTATTTACCAGGGATCGGTTCATATTTTAATGAGCTTAAACTCTGGGGGAAACATTTTCTCATTGCTTATGTTTATTTTTTAACAAGCTTGAATTCCGCGTTAAAACTGCTCGTGATAATGGTCATTGATTCCTTGATTCACCGTTAGCATTTTTTTCTTTCAAAGATTGTACTACCTGTTCAATTGCTTCATCAAATCGATTAGAAATGAAAACATATGCTTGATAAATGAGTTAAGAACACTAATACTTTACTTGAATTATGTGAATGGTAATTTAAAAGTGACTTTTACCTCTCATTTTACCATTTAATTTGAACTTGGTTTGTTGGAGCTTTGGAGGTGCTTTTCCCCTCTAATTTTCACTAGCTGATTCTGGGAGATTCTGTGGACGATTCTTGACGCCGTCTGGACTAGGTAGGAGCTAAAATTGTGCTCTTCAATTGAATTCTTTTCTTTTCGAATTCTAAGCATGTTTCCTTGCTTCGTTGAGCCTCTAGGGTTTAAACAATTCGCCCTGGCTCCATCGCACCCTTCCTTAATCAAAAGATGTGATGCATACTGGCCTTATCACTGGCCAGTTAGTATGCATCGCTCCCAGTGCACTGCTGGGGTGCGATGGGCGCAAGGAGGAAACTTTTTGCACAGCTTTCTCATGGATTTTTGCTTGATTTTTTCCAAATCAAGACCCTGACTCTTCTCTTGTTTGTTTTTCAGAGATTCATCGGAGCAAAATAGTTGTTACATGGTGAGAAGGCGAGCATGAAGAAGAGGACATGGTTTCTTTACATGATCCAGGTACAGTAACTGCATTGCGGAACTGTGGCCTGTTGAAGTTTTTCCGCATCTCTAGCATGAGGCAACAAATCAATTTGTTGCAATATTTCCTCAACACCTGGGATCCTACCAACCAGGTGTTCCAGATCAGGGGCAAATCTATCCCCTTGACTATCGTGGACATCTATTTTTTGACCAGTTTATCGAGGCATGGTGCCCCTCTCTCATTATCGGGTCCCGCCCGCGGGGGTGAGTCTGTGAGGGAGTATATTCGCCGGCACTGCAGAGAGGGATCTCAGTCGAGTACGGACGGCAAGATCAATATCCGAGATGTCATTGACCGGCCCTTGAGGACCATTCTGTTCACTTTTGTTAGATTGGCTGGTAGTGCAGCTCTTCACATAGCTAACAGGTCTTACATACAGTATGCTTTGGAATGCCTTGAACCGAAGGTGTTCAACTGGTGTGACATAGTACTCTCTGTGATGAAAGAACCATTGACCAAAGTGAACTTAGTAACGCTTAGGAATATGTGATAGATGGCTAGATTTCGTACAGAATAAATACCAGTGAGTTGTAGAATGACGAGTTGTGAGTCTAGCCTGACAACAAGTCGGCATACACCATGTGCGATGGCATCAGAGAGGAGTTATATCAACGCATTGTATTCAGTGATATTGTTCATCGACGAAATATACATACCCCTATAAAACTCACTAACTCGCCGCTAGGATCGAAGATGGCCCAGGCCGCAGAAGATAGGTTCCGCGTACTATGACTTGCTCTGTCGGCAAATCCAACAAGTGATTCCAATAAGTTCGACATCTGCAACAAATGCAAAAAGTGGATTATCGAACCAAAACAATTACCCTTAACGAAAACAAAAATATTGAATCAAAGCATAGGGATTACTATGCGGAATTAAGCATAGTAACGCTTGAGGTACAACCCGTTGCGGGGTTGCGCCAATGGAATCCCCTCATAGTCCATCAACTCGTAGGCTCCTTTTGCTAATACACATTTAACAATATAGGGACCCATCCATAAAGATTTGAACTTCCCTGCTCCCAACTTATCGGACTCCTAGTCGTAAAGTAAGACCAGGTCACCTTCTGAGAAGACACGAGGTTTGACATTTTTGTCGAACTATGTTTTGACTCGTTCCTTATGGGCTTCGTTAGCCAAATCTGCATCACGACAGGTTTCATCCAATTGGATTAGTTCCAAGAAACGAGCCTCTTCTTCTGAAGTTCCGGGGAGAAGGTCGACTACGAGCTTGAGGGACGAGATTTCACACTGAACTGGTAAGATTGCTTCCAGACCGTACACTAGTTGAAAAGGTGTAAACCCGGTTTCATTTCTCACGGATGTCCGTTATACCCACAAGGCCAAGTACAGGATCAAGTGCCAACTCCGTTTATGGACTCCAATCATCCTTTGCAGTATGTGCTTCAGGACCTTGTTGATTGCCTCAACTTGTCTGTTAGCTTGCCGATAGTATGGAGTAGAGCTGTCATGAGACAGTCCTAATTTGGCAGCCAATTCAACCATCATGTGATTGCGAAAATGCGATCCATGATCTGTGACTATGGCCTGTGGAACGCTGAATCTGGAGACTACGTGATTAAAAAAGAAAAGGGCAGCCATTTCGCCACTGTTTTTTAATGTAGGCATCACCTTGGCCCATTTGGTAAAATAGTCTACTACGACTACGATATACCCATGCCCCCCGGCCGAGGTGGGGTTACATGTCATGAAATCTATGCCCCATTTGGCAAATGGCCCAACAACAACTACTGGTTGCAGCGGTGCGGGTGGTCTTCTGGTTTTGCTATCGAAGATTTGGCAAGCATGGCAACTTCTTACTGCAGTTATGCAATATTTGAACATTGTTGGCCAGAAGTATTCTGCTCGCAAAATCTTTTGCGCCGTAACATAACCAGATTGACGCCCCCCACACGTGCCTGAATGACAATCATTCAAGACTTTTTTGGCCTCCTCATGCGTGAGGTACCTCCGCAGAACTGTATCGATACCACGATGGTAAAGGGTATCACTGACGATCACGTAGTCTTTTGATTGGTATCGAATGCGTCGTTGTTCGGAGCGTGAGGTATTAGACCTATATGTTTGGGTTTGGAGATAGATGATTATATCTTCGTACCAGGGATTGCTTGAAGATATTAGAAACAAATTTTCATCCACGATTGCTTCTTCGGATGTTGCATCGTTGGACGACGATGCGAGATCGCATAGTAACTCCGCGAAGACTAGGGCTTTCTTTGATTTGGATTTTTTGAATTCCAAATCAAACTCTTGTAAAATTGCTATCCATTTTGAATATTTTCCCCCCAGCAATTGTCGCGAAAATATATAAGTCATGGGGTTGCAATCTAATAAAATGGTAGTTTTTCTAAAGAGGATGTAGTGTCGAAATCTCTGTATCGCTTGAACGGCTGCTAGGGCTAGCTTTTCAACGTAGGATTATTTTATTTCCGTATCATTTAAGTTTTGGCTTAAATAATATATAGGATGTTCAATTCCATTATCCTCTTGCACTAAAACCATCCCTATGGTTGTATCCGCTGCAACGAGATACAGGTTAAAGTCTTTTTGATAATCAGGAGCATACATTAAGGACGCTTTTATTAGAGATTGCTTTAAAGCATCAAAGGAGGCTTGCGCGACCTGATCCCAAATGAAGGGTACTTCTTTTTTCAATAGACGAGTATAACCTTTAGCAAGTTCAGCGTAATTTGGAATGAATCTCCTAAGAAATTTTGCTTTCCCTTGGAGTTTCTGAATCTGAAGCAAATTTGAAGGTGGAGGCAAATCAATGATTGCCTAAACCTTACATGGGTCGAGACGAATCCTGTCCTTTGAGACCACAAAGCCAAGTAAACGACCAGAACTGACTCAAAACACACATTTGTGTGGGTTGATTCGTATCTTGTAGTATCGGCAACGTAGAAAAATCGCCCTCAAATGCTGCGGATGATCTGTCCACTTTCGCGAATGAGCCGGAAGATCGTCAAGGTATGGTTGAATGATGTTCTTGATGTCATGGAAAGCATAGTTCATTTCTCTCTGAAACGTTGCCCCTGCGTTCTTTAAACCAAAGGGTAGCTTGTGATATGCGAATGTGCCCCACGGACAAATAAATGCAGTATTTGACTGGTCCTATGGGCGGATATTTATTTGATTATACCCGGAAAATCCATCCATAAACGAAAAGATTTCACATCTGGCGCATTCGTCAATTATCTGGTCAATAAAGGGCATAGGATAGCTGTCTTTCAGACAAGCTTGATTTACATCCCTATAATCGACGCACACTCTAATCGTTCCTTGTTTCTTCATCACAAGAACAATATTCGATACCCAATCAGTCAGAGGAACCGGGTAAATAAAACCAGCATGGAGGAGTTTTTCAACTTCTGCCTTGATGGCAACGGCTTTCTTGGGGTGCACCTGCTGTAGTCGTTGTCGTACCAGTTTGACATCTAGATACATCTTAATTTCATGTTCAACTATGCTCTAGTCGATGCCTGGCATTTCATCATATGACCAAGCAAAGACATCTCTAAATTCACGAAAGAGAGCGTTATATACTTCCAGTTCTGAAGAATAATAAGATTAGTCGACATGAATATTCTCTACAACATTTGTTTTGGTCGAGATATTTATGGCGATAGTCTCTTCAATATTGGATAGGTTTCGCTCGGAATCCACCGTATTTACAGTATTTGACAGAAAGTCAAAAACTGAGGGATAGTCTAGATCATTGGAATTATCTTCTTTCCAATTCAGAAGATGGGAACAATGGTGGTAATCTTCCCATGGTGCCCCGTCAATCATCATTGATTGAACGATTCCTTCGTCTGTAGAATTTACTTGCGACCAAGGATCTGAAGGGGTGCCCTATTCCTTAGACCTATCTATCCAAACGCTTGATGAGCGTTGATTCAGGTTTGCCTCCCATACCGAAAACATTGATTGCTATAATATTTCCAGCGCGCTTAGAGGCAATACCTGCAGATGATCCATATTAATATCGTTTTCTGACATCTTTTGAATGGAAGATATCATATTGCAAGTTCCCACTTTAGCCACTTCCGCCAAATTGGTTGGAGGCGGTAGGGTAAAAGTTCCCATTAATGTGGGGTCTTTTAGTAGGCCTACTCCGATATTTTGAAGCGAATTAGCACTTCCGTGGATCATCGGAATGCTCCCCATAACTTGTGAACTGTTGGGGAGAAAAGTTTGTTGGTCGATTATTGTAATTCCTCCTTGGAGAGGAAATGCAATCTTCCTAAATTAGGTCGACACAACGGCAGCCATGGCATATATCCAGGGCCTTCCCAGTAGGATGTTGTAATCGAGTTTTCCATGGATAACTTCAACATCAATTTCTACTATTTTTCCCCCCAGTTCAACTTGCAAGTTACTTACTATCCCATATGGGGTGTATGTTCATCCATCAAATGCTTTTAATGTCGTTGATGATCGCGACAAGGTTGGAGACCCTAAAGTTTTCCAGCAACTCATTGACATAATACATGTGGATACCCCCTCATCAATAATTGTTCTATGAACAGTTTTGTTGAGGGCTTTCACTTGAATGAGGAAAGCTAGTTGAGCTACTAGCTGAGGGTCGTATCCTTTGTGATTAAAGGACACAAGATTGGAATCCATTGGGTCAATCCCACCTATTTTTGATAATAAAGCCTGCTTTTGGGATGGGAAATTTTGTAGTACCTCAAGTGTCGACATCGCGGAGGGCGATTGAGCTAGATCCTCCACTATATTATAGTGTTGTGCTACTCTGGCACGAGGATTAAACATCGATTTGTGTAATACTCCCTTTGGCAGCTTTATTGTTAATTCAGGAATGATGGGTGGCACAACTTCAGTCGAAGTTGTTGTCGAACTACTAGGTTGACCATTATCCTTGTTATTCGACATCTATGGATTCCCGTAATCTTTATTCCTTGTCGATATGAGAGCATCTTTCAGTTGCTATGAAACCGACAACATTAGCACTTGGGATGGGGAAGCATTTTCGCTAGCAACCAGATTTGTTCCTGGGTTTGGAAATGGATCAGTCAATACAGTCGAGGTTTTTGAACTCTTGAAGAATTTTCTAAGTTCAACTTTATATGGACACTCTCTAGTCCAGTGATCCTCATCACATATTAGGCATGGACTTCTTGGTTTCTTATGCCTAGAAGGGTTTGCAGAAGATTTTTCAGGAGATGACTCCTCCTGGTTCTTCTTCTTCCCTTTCTTTTTCTTCTTGCCTCCTGGTTGCTTGGGTTCTTTGCCTTTTTCTGTCGACACGACATTTACTTCCGAGGCTAGAAGTTCTTCATTTGTGTTTTAACTTGAAACCGTGCGGGCCTTTTTCAACGTAGCCTTTACGGTTTTAGTGCTTTTCATACCTATCATGCCATCGTCGGCATGAGAGTCTTTGTTTGATTTAGGAGGGGGAGGAACGGAAAATTCCGGTCTAGGAGCATCGAGGATTTTATCGTAGAGCGTGCCAGACTGAGTATAGATCAAGTCTAGATATTGTGCACGAGCAATGACTTGCTCTTCAGTGACGACTCCTCCCTTTGCCACATCTTCTGTAATAGAAGGTAATAATGACTTAATAAACCATTCAGCCAATAGCTGATCAGGAACATATGTTTTTACCATTCTACGACGACGTCGCCACTCATGAATATGATTGGATATGTGAGTGGCCATCATTTGTTTGAAATTGGTTAGCAACTCAGTTCCTATTTCATACCTTATGGGTAATTGAAAATGGGTAAAAAAGGTTGTGGCTAGGGTACTGAAATTATAAAACGAAGCTCTAGGCAATTCGATATACCATTTTGCTGCTAGACTAGTTAACGTTCGTTGAAAGAGGCAAAGTCTGATCGAATCATCATTGAGGGTGTTGGATGAACACCACAGATGAAAGGTCACCACATGATTCGACGGGTCTTCACCTGGATTTCCATTAAATTTAGGAATATCAGATGGAAGTTTATGTAGAATCGCCAGCCACCAAGGGTTGTAGGCAATTGGATCGTTCGTTAGTCGATTTAGATCTGGTAACACTAAAGTTGCCACAAAAGGCAATTGTTGATTCAGGCTTGGCTGAGCATACCTAGGATAAGATGGAATTGCCAAAGTGGTTGGTCTTTTCATACCAGCATAATGCATTTGATGTTGGTAACTTTGGTAAGGTTGATGGGTATAACCATTATGATATGATTGATATTGTCCGTTTTGATTATACGGCTGCCCATTACTTGCAAAGACTTGTTGCTCATATCCTTGGTAAGCTTGTTGGAATTGCGGTTGTTGGTATTGCACCAGCCATGGTTGTGAAGCCATGAGTTGTTGTCCAGTACTGACTGTTTGACTAGGATGGGGGGTGATGGACCCCGTTTGAACCTGTGTCATTCCACTAGTTGGTGATTGTGGTCCTGTTGTAGGTACGAGAGGTTGTTGCATTATAACCTGAGAAACCTGAGGTTGGCATACAACTGGTAACGCTTGTACTTGTGACACTGCCACAATAGCCGGAGTAGTGGGGATATTTGTCATCGACAAACTTTGTTGCATTGAGTATACAACTCTTGGTTTTTGAGGCAAGATTGGCACCCAACCACTAGTTGTAATTCCAGCATAACCTAAATTTTGTTGTGAACTCTCGCATGGTTGTCCTTTCGAAGAAGGTAATGAAAGGGTATACGGCCCTCCATATGATGGTAATCTAGTACTCAAAGGAATGATTTGCCTTTGAGGACCGGTTTGCCCAAATTGACACTATGAAGGATCAATTTGTTGAGACTCAATGTAAGAGATTCCAGATACAATTCCGAACGAACAAACAAGAACAGTCCATAATATCGAAATAGCCCCTGGATGGACTCCATCCATCGATTGAGAGCTATTTGGGACAGATAGCACTCCGGCGAACATTGTCGGGGTAGCAGCAGGAATTTCTGCCACTGCTGTGTTGGATGACACAGTCCTAAATGTCGACGGTTGTTCAGACATATTAAGCCTATCCAAAAGAATCCTTAGCGATTCTTCAGGAACTCCCAATGGTGGGAGAATAACTTCTGATGAAGAAGGATATAGGGTGACCCCAGCTCCAAATTGGGTTGGAGTGTTAGTTGGAGGATCTTCCACAATCTCTTCTATGGCAATCAATCTAGGAGGAAGAGGTAGACCGTCAGGTCCGTAAAATATTTCTGGTGCCGAAGAAGATATAAGTTCTGCAGCAATAGATGTTTGGGGAGTAACACCTTCCAAATTAGCTATAGATGGAGCCAATTCAGGAATAGAAGTGTTTACCATCACACTAGGATCAGTTGTAATGTCCTTTTGTTGCTGCGGAATTTCTTCTGTAGAGGAAGGGATACCAGAAATGTTCGGAGTAACCGGAGTCTCTGAGGATGTCGGAGTACCTGCCCCAAGCAACCTAGGGGACTTTGATCCGATCAAATGAGTTCGTTTTGTCTAGAATAGTTTCGTTTCCGGAGTCAACGACGGTTGACTCGTAAGTCTCCGCTAACGATGGGGTTTTGATTGACTTTCTTCCATGATTGCAGATTACTTGATCAACTCAAAAAAAGGAAAAATGTTTCTGAATTAAATGAATTTTAGACGCTTTGACACAACTTGTTTTCTCAATTTTTAAGAGTCGAGAAAAAACAAAAGATGACTCTAGTCGCCTTCAATTTTTAATGAGCTTGAAGTGACAAGTACTCAGATGGACCTTTTCCTTTAAGGAGTCTGAAAAGGAACGAAAGAGACTTCTCTAGAAATCTAGGTAGAGGGATTACCAAACCAATCGCAAAACTGCAAAATACCTTTTACGGTACGGCAGTCAATCTTCCCGAATGTTGTGTTCAGTGCATTGTGATCGATAGGGCGGCAGACACGGCTTCCTAAGGATAAAGGATATAGCCTATTTTGGTCTCCCAATATATACTCGACAGTACGTGGGAGCAAAGGTCCGTACTGGCACTTGTCATCTCAAAGTGGAGGAATCACCCAACCAACAATGAAAACAACAGTTACCAGGTTTTACGACGCCAGAACACGTCTCTAGCCTAGACTTCTAGATGTTGTGTGTTAGGTTCCAAAGCGTTTTTAGGTTCATTAAATTTATTTTATAGTTGATCTTGTTTAAAAATTTGCCTTTCAGGTTCACCGTGTGATGTGTATACAATTCCTAAACTGCAATCTAAGATGGTAAACAAATGTTTAATCTTCTTTTGGCAATTAAAATCCTAGCTACTAAGGAAAGAGAAGTGAGGGTCTTTCAACAAAGAGCACAGAGCACACACTAAATGCACTATCCTAAATCAAACAAAGCAGTCTAAATGCAAATGCACATGCATGTATTTGTTTTCAGCCTTCTTAATGTATGAATGACAAGAAGAACGCTAAATGCAAATCTAAATTATTTTCCAAAGCGACAATACTAACAAAATTATTTTTCAAAATGAAGTGAAGATAAGGACGACACTTAGTGATTTCGAAATGAAAATTGTTTTCGGCACTTGAAAAACTACTAACTCAAATCACATACAAGAGTAACAGTACAATCAACTATCAAGAACAATGGGATTCTCTTTTATGACTGAAAACGACACTTTGCGACAATTTCAGATCAAGGAACAACAATCTGATTACGCTACTTCTTTGTAAAAGAGAACTAGAAATGGTGCACAATACATAAAAACACTTACAGTTATTTGCACAATGGAGGCGGAATGATGGAAGAGAAGAGGGTTTCCACAGATATATACTGACCACAGACAGCAAAACTCCGGAATAGAACTAAAAAGAGTGAAGAAAAACCAAAGTCTGAAGGTAAAATTAACCTTCCCTGACCATCGCACCTGTCACACAGGGAATCCAGTATGCAGCGCACCTACTGCACACGGGAAGTGCGATGCATACAGACTGCCTTGAAGGGAAGGTGCGATGGTACCAGTGCGAGACTTTTATCCAGTCTTTGATCACAATTTGCAGTTCAGTTCAGGGATTTAGGCCAAGTAAGTGATGCTTAGTAAATATAAATCACAGGGGTTGATCTAAGGAGGTTACTAGAGCCACCACTTAGGGCAATTAGAGTGTTTGCAGATCTATTGTTCAATTTATAAACAAAACCCAGAGATAGACTGAAGCAACATTGATCTACTTTGCACTTGCATAGAAAATGCAGTTCGAAGGCTAGTTGGCTTGACTTCAGGCTCCATCTGTAAGTTTATAAAACAAACAAAAATAGACT
>APFE031473049.1:4923-33554 GCA_000404065.3 Pinus taeda
TTGGAATGCTTAATTGTAATTGTAGCTAAGATCAATGATATCCCAGGGTTACTTGTTAAATGTTTACTAATTTCCCCTCATTTTCTCTTTAATGCTCTTTGACTTATTGGTTTGTCCCTAATAGATGTTCCAATAAACTTAGTTGTTTAATTTCCTCTCATTCCATTGAATGCAATGTTTCTATATTTGAGTCTCGATTGTTTGGTTTGCGCTGTATTTCCATTCACTTGAGGGTGCCAGTAGCCTGCATATGGGGTTGACTCTTTGTTCATGACAAAATTCACATTTGAGTCACTTATAGTGAGGTTAGGATCATTGTAAATATGACAAGTTTTAAATGGATCCTTTTTTGGAATCACGGTATGAAGGAAAGAAAATCAGATCTAATAATTGTACAAAAGTGATATTAAGATTTTTCAAAATAAAGAAATACCCTAAAAGAGAAAAAAAAAGCCCGAACAAACTAATATAACAACTATATAATCAATCAACCATTATTTTTTTTGTGTAATTTATGCTACTTCTATTACTATACAAAAAGGGTTACAAAAAGTTTACATCTGCCATGTTGAGATGGTTACAACTGGACAATAACACTGGAAAAAGAAGCTACCATAACACCGACCATGACTGAAAAACTGAGAGACTGAAAGACTGTAAAACTGTCAATTGACACATACCGGAACCCATTGAAAGCGAGACTGCTAGACACATGCCATAACTCCCTATCCTGGCCTTTGCGAGGCGATACATACAGACATTGATATACCAACAGACATAGATACATATATAAACTGACTGCAACTTGAACCGACCCGAAATGAACAAGACTGTCCCACAACAAACACTGCACACTATGGCAACCGAGCACACGACCTGAAACCGCAGAAGCGACCTCCAAAACAGCAAGGCGACGAGCTCAAGCATCCACGGAGGTGGATGGTTGCTCCTCCACAATTCTACAACCATACTGATCGGACACACTCGAATCTGTGTAAGGGGCATCATCCTTTGGTGGCTCGCTTGGTCCCGCCACCGCACCCGAGGCTTCCGCAGGCTGCAATCTTGGACATTGAACAGGAGAAGGTGGCCGTGGCTCCGCAGGGACCTCTGGAGAGGCTGCGTGTTCACACTTCTCAGTCCTCACCGATACAAAATAAGTGGCATTATCCAGGGAGCATGGGAACCTGAAGCGGGTTGAGGGGTGAGTGCTGTGCATGCACGCAGCTGCCCGCCCTCGGCCCCTTCCTCTGCCTCGGCCCCGCCTAGCCCCATGGGATCTGACTTCTTCAGAGGGGGAATCCAATGAGGGTGAGGAGCGCTGAGGGGAAGCTCTTCCTCTTGCGCCTCCCCTAGACCCACCCCTGCAACTGCTGAGGCGGAGCCGTTCACGCGGCATCCTGGAGCGACTCTGCACAAAAGGCTACACAAAAAACTAGTTTGCCCCTCGCCACGATTCACAAAGAACCAATTGACCTTGTCCAGAGGCGGAATAATGCACAGAAGCACGAAAGGCGATGAATAAACCTTTGAAAAAACGCAGAGGGGCGGGGCGAAACTTACCACCAAGAACTGAACCGGAGAATCTCCCTGAGCGCCGAGGGGCGCAATGCAAACAGAGACTAGAGCAAACTGAAGCTGGCAGACGAGAGAGCCTGGGCGCCTCAAGGTAGAGACCAAGGCCTTCTGAGCAGAGGGCCGAGGTCTGAACCTTAGCAACCGCAGCCAAGGCTCAATCGTCAGCGCTAACGCGCAGGAGCAAGTCATCCACAACCAAATAAAACAATGAACCGACCTCAGAGGCTGCCTACCCAGCGGAGGCTGGCTCTTAAAGGCCCATGGATCGACATTCAAGACGCTGAACATCCCAACGCAAGTCGGCTGCACATAGAGCACCGGAGAGGCGAAGCGAATGACAGAAATAGAGCAACTAACGACAAGTTGCAGTCGCGTAATAAGAGCTGCATTGATAATATCCGAACGGGGGTGGCAGGCCCGAAGATTGCCTCGACATCTGGCGGATCTGGGCGGCCACTTGTCCAGTGGAAAAGCCACCCCCGCATTCATATCCCATTTAATCACCCGCGGCCAAGGCAATCAACCATTATTTTAATAAACAAACCACTATCGACAATGTATCCTTTAATAATAATAATTTTTTAATTCATTAATCTTCTATGAAAAAACTCTTTAAATTCAATATATACTTTTCTATCATAACTCTTTAAATTCAATATATACTTTTCTATCATAAATTTTTCAACATCTAGATGCACATCTTTCCCATGCTCCATTTCAGCAAACTTTTCCTTTGAAAGTAATCTTGAAATCCATCCAAAATCAACCTACCACTTATTCTATACAATTTTTTTGGTATTTTTAATTTTCCACGTAAATTATAATTTTTTTTCTAATTTTTTTATTAAACTTGCAAAACCACTCAAATCCAACACGCTTACCGATACCACGGTGGTTGTGATAGAAAGCTACGCTTCAAAAACCAAAACTGATGGGAGCCGGTCAAACCTTCCAAACCAGCGTGAGCCGCAGAAAGCGACTACCGGCGGGGACCGGTCAAACTGCACACGCCGACTAAGCTGTACCATCCAAACGGCCTGCATTAACAGAACAATACAAAACTATGCATATCGTAAAAATACATAATAGCCCGTGACAGTGGAGCCCACCAGTCGATTCCCTTAATTCCACGTAATCATAATTAATAAACCTTTGATTTAGTTGAAGCGAACCAGAGCTGACGTGGACGCTGGAACCGGATCTGGCATTGCAGGTTCGAGTATCGGCCCATCAGAACAGAATCTCTGGACATACGTGCCGCACGCTGAGCCGTCCGATCGAGTTAACGGACGGGTGGATTCAGAATTTGGTGGCCTGGCAGGCCTGGTTTTTACGTTTTTTCGCGTCAGTGGCGACCGGTGAGTACGTCCGGCAATTGCAGTAAAACATAAATACGTTGTCTGCCGTATGCCTGGCGTTGCCGTTCTTCGCCGTCAAACTCAGAAGGCGGCGGAGGAAACCTACAGATGGAGTCAGCTAATCTCGTAGGAAAACCCTTTTTTTGGGGCAAATTTGACACCAAATTTTAGGTGTTATCAGAGTTTTACTGTGTACACGGTGGAATTAGGTTTAAAGTAATTTTATTCTGAGGATTAACGGTGCCGAGGGGTGACACCAAATTTTAGGTGTTATCAGAGTTTTACTGTGTACATGGTGGAATTAGGTTTAAAGTAATTTTATTCTGAGGATTAACGGGACCGAGGGTTGACACCAAATTTTAGGTGTTATCAGAGTTTTACGGTGTACATGGTGGAATTAGGTTTAAAGGAATTTTATTCTGAGGATTAACGGTACCGAGGGTTTTCCTGACCTGTCAATAGTTCAAATTTGCAATTTTTTCAAACAAAGACTGAAAGGGTTTTTGAGAAATGTGCATCAATCTAAATGATTCAAATTACAACCCGAACAATAGACATGGTTTGTTTGCTCTGAATGCTTCTGGGCTTATCGGATTCTTTACCAAAATTTTTGAATGGATACGTATCATCAAAATATATATTAAATCGGAACTTTGACTTCTTGTAGCATCAGACTCAGACAACTCGGATAATACGCGATTAAAGGGCTCCATTTGTTGATTAGGGTGAGGGGGACGATTTCCGTCCTGTGACGGGGATTGCGATGGGAGAGTAACGTGGGAGGCAGGCATAGGAATAGGAATAGGAATAGGGATGGCGGGAGACGAGATGGGCATTGGGTAGGATTCTTCCCGGGGTGCGCTGCGCAGCGCCGCCCTCGTGCAGTGAATCAGGTGATGATGATGAGGATTGATGGTGGGTGGGTATGGGGATGGCCGGCCTGCCTGCCTGCCCGTTTCACGGCTTCTGACGCGCTGGGTTTGGGTTTTACCATCGCTGTCAGCTTCCGCCGGGCGTCAGCTGGGCGGTTAGCATTACAGCCAGACTCAGCCTCAGAATCAGCCTTATTCTTTGTATTTTTTGCATTGGAGATTCACTCCAATCCTTCACTCATTCATTTTATTGAGATTGGGGATGACCCCGCGCTAATGGGTAAAGAATCCGCCAGTCTTTTTACAGGTGCTCTTATCCTGTGCCATTCTGCCCATCCATCTCTTTAAGAAACCTCTCCTCCTCTTCTTCTTTTCGCACACAACATCCACTTCGGATTGCAATCTATTGCCTGCCTTACCTAACAGTTTCTTGAACAAGAAGACCATGGCCGTTCAAGCGCAGTATCCTTCAAACATCCTGCTGCCTGATTTTCGAAACAGGTTTGGTTTTTGTCTTTGTTTCTCTATCTCCACCTTATGAACATATGTGTGGCTCTGCGTTTGCTGATTCATGGTATTGATCATTGACAGGAGTGGGCAGGATCTTCGGAATGTGCTGCTAGTTGGTTTTGGATCGGATAGTCAAATGCACTCTGAGACCAATCAGCCTTCTCACATATTCAATGCAGGTATCTTGTTATCTGCCAATCTGGGAACATATTTTCTATCATAATCTATTCAATCCAATGGCTATTGACCTATTTACAAACACAGTAGTTTAGATAGCCACAGATGGGTTCAATCATAGCTTGAATGACCAAAGAAGCTAGCTCGATGGGTGGTGATAGATCCCCATCGCCACTTACTGTATGTGATAGTGCATCTTTTCAATGAAGGTGCACTAAATATGGAGTCTATCATGGACCAATTCTATGCCAGGTTTGATGCGCACCTAGACGTTGCATATCTCCGACTTTACACAAATAGACAATGTATCAAATATTGGAATTCGAGATATGCATCCCTAGGGCTTTGCAACCTCCAGGTGCGTATCAGAGACCTGGCATTAGATGGGATACGGTCAAGCTGGCCCAACTTGGGGCTTTTGGTCTTGTCCAAATTGGATGGATTTGATTGTGTAGTTCATGTTCTCTGCCATCTAGACTTGCATTCATTGATTTGCCAATACATTATATCATCGTTCGTTTCCTGTCCTACTATTCAGTCTGCAGATTTTGATGGCACGGTTGGGGGTTGTAGAAACAACTGCCAACAGCTTTAGTACCATGAAATATCAGAAGTAATGGTCTCTGTTTTTTATCATTAATCAACGAATGGTGGCGGTGCCAAAACAATGGGCTATGAACCCCAAACTGTGCTTTAATGCGGTTCAAATACCCTCTTTGACATGGAAGGTGAAATATTTCAACCTTACATCTCTCCCATGCAAGAACAAAGACTTCATCAATTTTTCATAGGATAACCCTATATGGATAATGGAAGTAAAAAAGCTTTTTCAGAACTCCAGATTTTCTCACACAGCCGACCCCTATTACAGCAAACACATAATCGGCAAATCACACACACTGGCATTTACACAAAAATAAATAAATAATACATGGCGTATTCCAATATACCATCAGCCCACACATTTGAACCCTTTCTCTTCCATCTAGTCTTGCATTTATTGGTTTGCCACGTCGATTCTATTATTGTTAGTTCTGTATCCTACTATTAATTATGGTGCGGTTTGGGGTTGTCAAAACAATTGCCAACAGCTCAAGTACCATGAAAGTTCAGAAAGCAATGGTCTCTGTTTTCATTAATCAGGTAATGGTTTGGTTGTTGAAATAATGGCCCAACAGCACAGCCATTTAGTAAAATATTGCAAGGGTCATGAAACAAGCAACGGTCTCTGTGTTTTTACCATTAATCAGCATATGATAATGTTTTGATTGATCAGTGGGGAGCTATGGACCCAAACTCTGCATTAATGTGGTACAACAATCCATTTTAATGTGGACAGAAAGAGTTGGACCTTACATCTCTTTCTCTTTATATAGTAATTACAGTACTTATCTTTGGAAGTTAGGTCATGTGCTGGACCTAAACCTGTTCAGGCCGTTTTCAAATCAAATTAATTACGATTGGTATTATACAGCAACCCGATCCTTATCTAGAGAGTGAGAGGATAATGAAAAATACCATTTGGTCTTCAGTGAATTCACCTATATCTATACATGTGATATTATTTATATAATGCCATATGACCGATATGGATAAGAGATAATCCATTGGTAACTCTGGGTATACAATAGCTAGAGACATTGAAAGACCGGAAAGAGTTTTCCCCTATTCAAGAGCAGGGACTTTACCAGTTGGTCATGGGGTATTCCTCGCGGAAAAAGGTGAACATACAACCACACATGGCTGTAAAACAGCTTTCTCAAACATCTAGATTTTATCACACTCCCAACAACCTATTGCAGCAAATTTGTACTTGGAAAGCACAAGTATATACACTCACAGATTACAACACTTGCAAATTACATAATACAAGTGTTATTCCAATATGGCAGCAGCACCACCTGCAAATTCCTTCAATAGAAGAAATGAATAA
The DNA here is from genome assembly GCA_000404065.3 of Pinus taeda. Taxonomy (NCBI): domain Eukaryota; kingdom Viridiplantae; phylum Streptophyta; class Pinopsida; order Pinales; family Pinaceae; genus Pinus; species Pinus taeda. The sequence continues at coordinate 11,352 of APFE031473049.1, forward strand.
TTTATACACTGTGGGCAGTGTACCACATCCACATGGCCTGAAACAGATCAGCTGTGGCTATCTCTCTCTGGTATTCATGCCTACCATGCCCAGTTCCTTCCATTGAGACTTACTCCGTGGGTCCACAAGCTTTTTTACCAGGAACCTAAGACCAGACAGAACCTGTGTGTTTCCCTATCTTCACTCGTGCAAAGTGTGATAATGTGTTATCCTCATAGGCTATGGCTAAAATCTATCTAGGCTTCATGTCGTTTTGTAGTTTATTAAGGTCAGGTGGGTATCGATCAGTATAGGTATCTCAAGTTTTAAAATCTATGTCTAAAGTTTATCTATGGCTATAAGTTATCTTCAAGTGTTCAAAATTGAAGGGCAAACGCCTTTCAACGATGTCTACCATCCCCATGAGATTGATCTTGAGCATGTGCAAGATAATATATCGCGTGCCATAGAATTATGAAATTCATGATTTAAGACAGGTTCTTTTGTACGAGGGTCTGCCTGAAAATCTTATTTCGGTCTAACTAGAAATACTAGATTTTTTTCAAGTTTGAATTTTTGCCACTTCCAACTCCAGAGGAAGCTATCGTTAGAATTTATTTATATCTCCTCTCCTCTTCTGGTGGAAAGGTGTTGTCATCTCTAATATATCTGAAAAATTTTGCAATCTTCTCAGGAAATAAGATATCACTTTGAAAAGGATGGCTTGATGGCTTTTTGCTATGATAAGATTAACTTATCTGACCTTAGTATTACATTCACATATTAAGTTTCTGCAGCCATTACGAATCCAGCTGACATGTCAATATATCCTCTTCATTTTGCAGTGCCCAATTCTGTGCATGGTCAGCAGAATGGAGCAATGTTCCATTTGCCAGAAGACCCTCCATCGCGAAAGAGACCAAGGGAGGCTGTGGATCTTATTGCTTTGCAACATCAGAGGCCCTTGTTAATAAATTTGTGCGACCTTCATCAGCAAGCCCCAGCTACAGGACCAGGGAATGTACCACACTCAGTGGGGACTGTGTCAACTGGTCTGCGTCTGGCATTTGAGGATGAACAAGTCAATGCTTCAAGACCATCTGCAACGAGAGGCGATGCGGTTTCTACCCTTCATTTTTTAACAGAGGATATAGCATCACAGTTGCAAAAACAGAAAGAAGAGCTTGATCAATTTGTGAGGGCACAGGTGGATATTTTATTCATTATCTAGGGATTTGTTTTTAATGATTTGAAGTAATAAAAGGGTTCATTGCTTTCAACTCTACGATATGCCTATAAAACTGCAAAACTGTTTTTTCTTGTAAAATAGGCTTCATAAACACACTACAAAACTTAATGACTTGTTTGTTGAATCCCTGAGAGTTTTTCTAAATTGTTTTGCATGTATTGATTTATAGGCGGATCAGTTGAGGCAATCCCTTGAAGAGAAGAGGCAGAGGCATTCACAATCTATGCTTTCTATGATTGAGGAAAGCGTCTTGAGGCAAATAAGGGACAAAGACTTGGAGATGGAGAAGATCAATCTTAGAAACAGGGAACTAGAGGAACAGGTGAAACAGCTGAAACTGGAAGCTTGCATATGGCAGAGCAAAGCTAAGCATCAGGAAGCCATGGTGAAATCCTTGAGAAAAAGCCTCCAACAGGCTGTGGTACAGGGCAGGGAACAAAGCAAAGAAGGATGTGGTGATAGTGAAGCAGATGATGCAGAATCATCACACATAGATCCAAATGCAGAGGCCCATCGTGCAAGATCCTTGAGAGGTAGTAAGAACACAAGGGATCAGAGAACTTGCAAGGTCTGTCAGAAGAACAGTGTTTCCATTCTCCTCCTCCCTTGTCGACATCTCTGCCTCTGCAGAGAATGTGACAATGCAGTGGATTCTTGCCCTCTGTGCTATTCTATGAAGAACGCAAGTGTGGAAGTCTACATGTCATAAACTATGTTGCAAATGCGGCATTTATTTGTGGAAGCTATGGATATCTGCATTACATAGCTCTGCTATCCCTGGCGTGCAAAACTTTCTACTAATGCCTTTGGAAGAATGCAGATTATTATTCATCCCATTGCTTACTAACATAGCTTCAGAACCTGAATTAGCAGCAAGTTTATACCGGTTGTAATATTCAGTTAAGAAAGTGAAGAAGATGGTAAGGTGTTCCAGTAGGATGCCAGGATGCTGCAAGGGAAGAGAGCATGGTCTTTCTGCAACACCTCTTGAAGAGACATATATGCCTTTTTATCAGGGAATACTGTATGCACATCGATAGATGATCATATTTGGCAGCTGAAAGTCAAAAACCAGATACCATATAAACTAAGGAAAATAGTAAAGGAGAAAGAGCTGCATTTCCCACCCTGCTAATTCTTTCTTTATTTTTTGATTCTTTGGATGAAAAAATCAGTTCGCTCATCTCTCCGCTGCTTTTGTGGTTCCTAGAGACCAATTGAAGGCATCCCTAGATGGTGAAGTATGAATAGGGTATATGAGTGCGTGGACGGGTTTCTGCATCTAGAAACATGGCCCAGTCATTCGTAGTAACAAGCTCTAATCATGCTATAAAATGACTTGATTCTTTTGTCTAGTCTGTAAAAATTTTCTCTAATCATGTTCATTTGTATGTATTACATTTCTAAGATGAATGCTTATTTGGGTTGCAGACAGTTCTTGATTGATTGGCTTTTCTGATATGAGCTAATTGGTTGGATTCTGTGAAAGTGTTGATAGTTAGAATAGTTGAGATAGAAGATATGCAAGGTTCCATCCATGAGTCAAATTGGAGATCACTATCAATTCTATGGTGTTTATAGTTTTTTGGCTCTTGTGATTCTGTCATTCTATTTTCCTAAGCAAACTTATCTATACTTGGTGAATGCTTACCCTGTATATTGTATGAGAGGGCTGATAATTGGGATACACCACTTTTGTCAGCTTTAATGTTGATATTTGAGTGCGTTCTTTTTAGTAGATGTATAAAAGGTATCTGGATAATCCTTTGATCAGGATATAAAGTTTCATTACTGATGGCAGCTGCATACCTGTCAAACCAATGTTGCACGAAACAGGGACATGTTTTTGGAAGTGAAGTGTCCCGGAAGCATCCATTATATATATATATATATATCTCATTGCATTTATATTGAAGAAAACATCCAGAGTGCCAACTTAGTTGCAGAATATATCAAAGCATGCATATTGTACTCAAATCAAGATAAAAATGGCATCCATAGTACATCAATGATTAATTATTCGAGCATAAACCATCTAAATTCTAGGTTCCTCTCCTCTTGTCTAGCCTTTGCCTCTACTTCAATTCTCGAGGCTCAATTATATTTTAGATTAAATCCTAGAAGCACTTTGTAAGAGATGCAGCAAAGCTTTGGAAAATCTTAGAACTTGTGATTCTGTCCAAGCTTGTGTTAGAACTTAGGGGTGTAGATGTTGATTAAATTTATATGACTAAAGGAAGTTGATGGTAATGGACTGTAACAAGATATGATAGAGTGGTTATCCAAGACAATAAATGAGGCTATAACAATCTTTTTTTTTCTATTTGTCCAGAGCTTGCACTCAATATCAACCCTTTTTGACATATTATTCAAGTGGGGCAAATCACAGCAAGAATGGAGCCTTTGTGGGCAGATTAGTACTATGTCAACCTCATCAGTGAAACAAGGTCCTATCAACATTCATATTATAGCAAAAAGTACAAAACAAACAAATCCTTATTATCGAGGCTGCATTATATGTTAGATTAAATCCTAGAAAAACTTGGTGAGAGACGCAACAAAACCTTGGACACTCATATAGCTCTTGTGCATCTGTCCAAGCTTGTGTGGGGTGTGTAGATGTTGATTATATCCATACGACTTAAGGAAGTCGATAGTAATGGACTGTAACAAAATATTTCAATCATTATGGTGGTGGCAGAAATGCTTGCCAGATAAAAGGGCAATCTCGGCCTCGTTGAAAAGGACATTTTGGAGACTTGGAGAATGGAAATGAGACTTTGCTAAAGATTGAGATGTACACCCTTAAGAATGTAGCTATAAGTGAACCTAGGAAGTAGATGCGATATCCTTTGAAGTTTCAGTAAACAAATCTATTACTCATTCCATGACTACCTTGTGATGGCTTAAAATGTTGTTTTAGTTAGTTTTAGTTTTCCTTCCAAGCGTTACAACTCAAAATGTTCATATGTAATTCCTGTTAAGTCCATAAACAGGCTTGAATTAGAACCAACCACCAAAGAAATTTTTGATTTTGGGTGGCATTGAGAGCGCAGATCAATTTTTAGCGCAGATATAGATTTATCAACCACAAAAGTACTTCGATTTGGAAGGTTTTGAAGAAATGTTTATTTTATTAACCTAGTTAATAAAGCATCTTGTAGGTGGACAGATTGTTCTTCCATCCAACATTGGGACTGACCCTGCCCTAGGCTCAAACTAGCTGGAGAAAAAAACCTAGTTAATAATGCTAATATAGCCATAATGTATTCTCAATCAAGTGAGCTTGGAGAAAAAAACCTAGTTAATAATGCTAATATAGCCATAATGTATTCTCAATCAAGTGAGCTTGTGACTTAGACCAAGAACATTATTCAATTTGTTAAGTACAATTCCCATGCCCAATCATTTATGTTGGGTAAAATCAAGGGATTTAAAACGCTGTACTTAACCTCTTTCAGTGATCTCGCCAATGTAAGGATGTACAATTCCAATTTGCCCATTGTAAAATAATTTTTAATTGTTGATGGAGATTTCCGGAGTAGAATTGTGTAATCTATGAGAATCATTCAAAGTTTCGGATGGTGACTCCATCCAGCATCAAGGACCAAACAACTCCAAATTACACAGTTCTACTCTGAAAATATCCATCAACAATATGGATAACTGTGGAAGTCTCCAATCACTTATAATTGTTAATGAAAATATTCATCAACAATCTGTGGAAGTCTCCAACCACTTATAATTGTTAATGTTATGTTTCCTTTTTCTTCCCTGTACATGTGTTAAAAAGGAAAACTATCCATCCACTACAGTGAAAATTGTTGTTATATTTAAATTAACATTTTACCCTCTTATCTAACGTTTGTTTGCTGTAATAAAGAAATCAAAATTTCATGTTGTTGCAACTACTGAAGGAACGGAAATGTTGAAATAAAAATTAAACAAACTCAAAACAACATGAAAGAAAGCTGGTGGCTTGTCCAGTGTCAGAATAAGAGTCCGTTCCAATTGTCAATCACAACGGATGCATTTTCACATCTATACAACAATTAACAGAGAATATGATGTGCAGAAAATCTTGCCATCTTTCCCTTCCAACGTGGAAGGGAAGAGGCTTTTAAAGGAAAAATTACTACTGAGGTTGATGATTCAAAATCTCTTTTGCTGTGATACCCACTTGCTAAACATATTTAATTGCATATTATTACACGATTATCAATTACAAGTCATAATAATTACTATTCCCCTCCACCGTGACCTTTTAGAAAAAAGTGAAAGTCGAGAAACTGAAAGTGAAAGTAAGATCGGCTTTAACGAACATAAAAGTTAAGGGGCCGACACCTTTAAAATCATCAAAAGATCATTGAGCAGTGTTAAAGTGATTTACATGCTGACCAATGCAAGTCAAAATAGAAATAGTCTTCCTTCTGTATCAAAATGGGATCTACAACCCGCGTGAAGATGCAAAACCACATTGAAATGATGTTCAATAATGGGCCTTTCTGGGTCCCATCATCTACCTTACTTTAAGGTTACCACCCTGAGAATGTGTAGCATGGAAGTGAGGGAAAATGAACAATGAAAGTATATTTGATACCTTCATGCTGCAGTGGTATTGAAAACTGCTTAAAATTGGAGATATTCCTTCCTTTGGCTCAAATGATGGTTAGAGGATACTTGGCTCATCTTTCTTTAGAAGTTTCTCTGATGAAGAATGTTTTTTTAGGAGCTCTTGGTACTTAACTTATATTATATTCAGATAGCCCACCAAGATATTAATAGCTTCATTACGGTCAACTTTGCTCTTTCCCATGCTTTAGCCATTTCCAAGTCTAAGAGGTGATTCACTCGTTCAATTATCTTCAATTTCAGCGTCTTACTGACAAGCTCTTGTATCTACATTAACTGCCCCCACAAGCTCCATGTTTTTGAGTAGCTTGAGTTTGTTCTTTCACCATTTTCAGCAATGCATGTTTATGTTTTTCCTACTCGATCAGTTATGCTTTCTACTTACATTCTACTATCTATCTTTCCAGAGTGCTATGTAGGGCGGCGATGTGCAACTCCTGTTGCCTCCAAGTGATTTTGAATGCTTCCCAAGCTGAAGTAGGATCCTCATCAGTTTGCATAGGGAGAACTGTTTCGGTTTCAAGTTAGGCTCAGCAGGTAAAGCTTTCCTTCTTGGTTTTGGTGCCTTGAGAGTGCTTTCATCCTTGGTTTTCTCATGTTGATAATTTTCAGCAGCACCAAGTGAGTGGTCTAAGAGGATTAGTATTGTCAGTCTTTGATACTTTCTCCGTCGGTTATTCTCCTTTATTGATCTCTACTTTATTGATCTCTATGGCGTTTAGAACTGTTGACCTTTATTATATGTGCTTAGTTTCCAGCCTCTTATTTTTCTACCTTATAAGTCAATGATTTCATTGACAGATCTTGAGATTAGTGTATCCATCCTACAAGCCACAATGGATTTATTGACAATTCTTCATATTAGTATGAGCTAAAAATGGAAATTTTGCATTGTTCACAATGATTTCATTGACAGATCTCGAGATTAGTGTATCCATCCTACAGGCCATAACGGATTTATTGACAATTCTTCATATCAGTATGAGCTTAAAATGGAAATTGTTCATTGTACAAAGAGGAGAAAAATTGCTTTTCACTCAGTGTTTGGATTTCTGAACATCTATTTAAACCTCAAAATCAAAAGTTTCAACTTTGAAAGTTATAACTATAATAACAAACAACAAAAATATAATAACACAACATATCTATGATAGGGTCTTCTACAACCTTTACAATTATACCAAAACATAATTGCTCCATCTTCATCCGATTGCAATGCCGTTAATTTTTAGGTATGTTCTATGCTAAAGCAATTTATTTAATTTCTTTTCCATATTAGCAATCACATCAGCATAAAGTAAACCGCAGATAGAACATAAATATAAATCGCAGAAGACAAGCCAAGACAAGAGGACACAAGATGCGGCGTAAGCCAGGGACAAACCCCACAATGTGTGGGGAAACCCTTGATCAATTCTTCAAAGTTCAGCAGAGAAAGAGAGAGAGATATAGTACATTTACAACAGAAGTCAACATTTTGACTTATCTAGATTTGAGCATAGATCATCTCCTATTACGATGATACCTAACATCAGTTGAAGACCTTCTTCTTCAACTGATTCTCCAAGATGACGGCTTCACCTCACCTTACCGTGTAGCACCATCTCATCTATTTTCATCATCATGCCGCCCATTATTCAGCGTCTTCCATCGTTATGCAGTCCTATTCATCATCATGTTGCTCATGCCCATTATTCTACATCATACATCATCAGCGATCTCATCCATCAGCATGCAGTCTCATTGATGCTGCCTTATACATTAGCATGCAGTCCCATTGTCTGATCACGTTGCCCTTTAGATCATCGTGATCATGCTGCCCTTTACTGGTCATGCATATATATGATGCTTGTCACTGTTCTTTGAAACATGTTGAGACTGTCGTATGCCACGATCTCTTCATTGAACCCTTATCTCATTACCACGATTGCTTCTTTAGTTCTGCGGTTCCTTAACCAATCCGAGGATGCAGCCAAACCCTAGATCCATCCTTGACTGCGGTTGACTGCAACTTCATTCCTTACTGCGGCTCTATTATGACTGCAACTTCGTTGTCTTGTGCGTGTCATATGAATGACTTCGTATGAATCTTTCTGCCCTGCGTAAAGAAGAACATATCTAGGTAACCATCACTGTGTAGACTGTGGCTACATCTCAGGACTGCGGCTAAGTGCCTCATGAGTAGAGTTTATCATTGACTGCGTTGATGCGTATCCACGAGCAGTGTATCTCATTGACTACGTTGATGCGTTCCACGAGCAGTGTATTTCATTGACTGTGTTGATGTGCTGCATGAGCAACATATTTCATTGACTGCATTGATGCGTTCATTCCCTGTACAGTGTATAGGGTTCCTGCACAGGGTATAGGGATAACTGTGTGTATATTGTCTTCATGACATCGTTTGCCATGATGTATATATGACAACGTTTACCATCATTGTCTGCATAGTGTATAGGGCATAGTTGTGCGTATATTGACTGTGTATAACCTTTGTGTTTTTTTCTTTGCATGAACAGGACTGCGTATCACTGGTTGCACAATTTGTCTGCGTAGAGCAGGTCTCCTTGTTGTGTTAGGATGGCTCCATTTCAACTGCGGCTGTGCTTCCTTTTATCACTGCGGCTATAGCTTATTACAGTGTAATATCCCTCTCCTTAATAATAAATAATAAATAATAATAAATAAATCACTTAACAATAATAAAAATAAAAATAATAAATGTTAAATAATAAATAAGGTTAAAAATATATACAAAGAAAATAAATAAAAATAATAAAAATAAAAATAGTAATAACCATACTAAAGCTCTAGATAAGAATAAATAAAACAAGGAAACCATAAAAAAGAAGGAAATAAAACAAGAAAATGAAACTATCAAAAAGAAGGAAATAAAAGAAGAAAAATAAAAATCAAAAGAAAGTTGCATGTAGACACATGGGTGTGTGCATGTGGTTTCCCTTTCAATATTGTTCTATTTAATAGATGGGAGAGAGATGAGAGGCATTCCTGCATTCCATCTTTCTGAATTTCTATTTTGCATTCTCTTGGGAGAATGATGTTCTAAAGACTTAGGAGTCACTGGCAGTAGTACGTTGATTGAGGGCGTAGTGGCCAATTGTTGCAGATCCTTGCACAATTGAGCCTATGGTTGGGTGGAGAGTCGTCCCCAAAACTTGGTTGTCATCTGGCAGACATCGATCACAAGTAATATAGGTATGTATTTATTTATTGATTCTGATTTTAATTAGGAAATTAATTTTATATTTACTTTGCGCTGTTACATATGGTATCAAAGCTAGGGTCAAACACTTAGGGCCTATGGGCATTTTAATGCAGAGAATTTTGATTATTTCTTGATATTTATTGCTTTTGTGAGAAAATATCCTCTAAAAAAAATTATGGAGAAAAAACATATTATCATTTTTTTTTATTATTGTTTACAATAATTATCAATAATATTATTTTATTGAAAATTAAAATCAAAGATTCATAAAAATATTTTAATTGAAAAGCCAAATCCAAAGGAGAGCTTAAATCTCAGTTGAATCTATATACAACAGTGATATATATATATATATATATATATAATATATATATATGCTCTCACAGAAGCAGGTTTTACTTGCAACAACTTTCTTGATTCTTCTTAGTTATATTTTTTTGATTTTCTAACTCCAAAATCTAGTGATTTTCATATGCTCTCACAGAAGTAGGATTTACTTGCAACAACTTTCTTGATTCTTCTCAGTGATAATTTCTTGATTTTTCTGACTCCAAAATCTAATGATTTCATTGCGCTGGTTAATCTCGTAGACCCAGATCCACTTATAGACTTTCGCTGTGTGTCACTGATCGCGTTCCCACTAAGCAATATGACAACAAAACAAGATTATCGTGTTTCTGGTTATAGTTGTTGAAAGTTAATATAAAACCAGAATTAAAGAACGTTGAACCCGACCGACTTCTCTGGGAATCTGCTTTATTCGAGATGTCATTGTTGCAACGACACCAAAATGTGCTGAAGTCATGAATAATTAGATGACTTTTATATTGAATTCATGCTAAAATGCCACGATTGCTTATTTCTCGAGATGTGCATGTTTTGGCACATTGTTTCACCATGTAGAAGGAATTGCCTAATCTTTTGGCAAAATTTGATTAACAAATAACATCATATTTTTATATTATACATATACTGATAGAAATATTGCAGCTTATTCATTTTAGTCACCAAGTCTGCGATGGAAACACGAAGCAAAAAGTTCCTCTCGGTTTCTTCAATTTTTCTCTTTTCAACTCTAATTGTCCTTGGTCAATGGGGATCCGTGACTGCATTTACTGGCTTTGTTGAGACTAGAGGCAAAAATTTTGTCTTGGATGGACGTTCTCTGCACGTGAATAGATTCAACTCATATTGGTTGATGGTCGTAGCGATAGACCCAAATGATAGAAGGTTACCTTAGCGTTTGTACAAGCTGCAACCTTATTCACCAGATTCGACGAATTTCAATGAACAAGTTCGAAATTCGGCGAATTTTAATTGAAAACGAATTTATTCGTTCGAGTTTGCCGAATTTTATGGCGAACTCGAATTTCATCACGAATTCGAATTTTTTGCCGAACAAATTCGTTGAGGGTTCGATGAAATTCGTTTCAGGTTCGAAAAAGTTCGTTTAAGTTTGTTTTTTTTCCCGTGTTTTAGCAAATTCACTGCAGCCCGCGGGTTTCATTGTTCGCCGGTTTAAAACTTAAACGATAGACTATAGTTCCATTGTTTCATTGTTCGAACTTCGAAGGGTTTCATTGTGGTCCAAACTCTGTTGCAAACTTGCAAGTTGCAGTCCAGTCTACCGCTGCCGGAGGGTTTCATTTCAGAAGACGTCTTCAGTCTACAGCTGTTGACACGTCTCTTAACCGAGGTCCGACTCTCCGAGGACTCTTGCTGCGCAACCGTTAGGGTCTCACTCTCACTGCTTAGGGTTCAACGTTCCGATAGGAGCATTTTCCAGCGTTTACGGTTTATTACCTCGCTGAAAGTTGAGTCTCTGTACACTGTAGACTACACCATTCCTATTTGGTATACCTGTTTTCATATCACGCTAGCTTGAGAGATAATCTAGATGACAAAGTGATTAGTAAAAAGAAAATAGTTTTAAAAAGTGGATAAACGCTGCTACAAGGTGTGTTTGGTTAAGTGGAGGGTCTACCGAATACATAATGTGTAAATGTTTACTTGATACTGTTCCATATGTGATTTCCTTTGGCGTGGTGATTTGAGTTTGCATATCTCTTAATCTGTTTGAGGCACTGTTTTGTAGACTTGCGTTTTAATTGCAGTTCTTAGCTCTCTAACCGGATTGGATTCAAAGTGTTGAACTATGCATCAAACATTCTTAATCAGAATGACAACAGATTTTAAGCAAAGTTTTGAGCTCTGCATTACATATCAATTTTCTTGACAAAATGGTTGATTACTTGGGTTTTCATCTTCCACTCAATTTGCAATTTTGCACTCGTGTTGTTCCTCGTGATATTAAGTTTTAACTAAGTGTCAACCCTTAGACGTATTCCACATAATTTAATTTTGATTTTCTTTTCTTGTCTTTCAAAAGTTTTACACACTTCCTTTTGTTGTTGGCTTTTCTATGCATTTCCAATCACCTTTGTTCATATGCCACACCTGTAAATTTCTTTCACCATTCCTTTTGAATGTAAATTGTAATCATCTTTCTTGTAGTGCAAACAAATTATGGTACTTCTTTTGCCATCTTTGAAAATAAAGCATTCATTTAGCGGTTAGATCAATCATCAGCTACAGGGTACAACCTCTACACTCCATGGAGTCAACGTCTGTTTTAATTGTCATGGAATTAAGACTCCGTTTAGCAGGCGTTAATAATAATGCAATCCCACATCTGAACTTTTTTCATTGTGAAATTTCATTTAAAAGTCATTGTAGTTGAACTGTTCGTTTTGTTTCTTTTCTTGCCTTCAGCAACATTTATATTTACATAAATCTTGTAACTTATTTCCACTTGATTGGAATTGGAAGTCACGTAAAACAGAACTGTGATGCAGTGTTTCTGAAAAGACAATCCAATTTGAAACACACTTTCATTAAGCTTCAATTGAATTTCCAAGTTCCAGGGTTCTGTGCAAGAAGCCTGCAGGTAGAAAGTTCACTTACATAGAAATGTGATATGATTCCTGATTCAACTCCACATTGAAATTTGATACATGCTGAAATTTAAAAATAGTTAGATCTAAACAGTGAAGTGTATGGCCTCAGGCCTGTTATGAAAATTCTGAACTGTTTTTAGTTAATTGACTGAATTTTTCTAAACTGTTTTTAGTTAATTGACTGAATTTTAACTAAAAACAGTTAGGATCAATCTTTTAGATCTGAAGTGTATGGCTTGTGTAAGAAAATAAAAAGCTACAGTAATACACTGTTTTGAATCACTTTTATATGGTCTGTGTAAGAACACTGTTTTGAATCACTTTTCCTTTTTTTAACTAATGAAAATGTAATTTAAAAAAAAATTGCAGACATTTCAGACTTCAAGTCTTCACTAGTTTTCAACAATCAGAGGTTCAAAACCTTCAAATTTTAATGGCACCCCCAAAATCAATTGCTGTAGCTTGGAAGTTTGTCCAAAAAGATGGTTTTAATCTTCCATGTCAGCTGTGTGGACATAATTTTACTGGCACTTTAACTAGAGTAGTGGATCACCTTATCGGTATTAGCAATGGAAGTGGATGTGGTGTTGAACCCTGCACTAAGATCACTGATGAACAAAAAGCCACAATGCAGAAAGACCATTCCAATTCACAGATGCAAAAGCAGAAAATGGTAAATAAGAGGCAGCGAATTGAGAGGGAGATTGCCATGTCTTCCTCCAACACCATTAATTCAGTTTCAAACATTGGTGGATCAAGTTCTACTCAAGCAAAAACAGGTGGAATGAAAACATTAAATCAATTTTGGAAACATGTTGAGAAACATGAAGTTGATGATGCTGTTGCTTAATATTTTTATGCATGTGCAATTCCCTTTAATGTGGCGAGGAGTCCATATTTTAAAAATGTAATTAAAAAGGCCATTGATTTTGGGAAGGGCTATGTTCCTCCCAGATCTGAAACTTTAAGGGCAACTTTGCTAAAGAGAACAAAAGACAGAGTGACAGGAAAGCTGGCTGATATTAAAGAGTCTTGGAAGCTTACAGGATGCACAATTTTGAGTGATGGTTGGTCAGATTTGTGTCATCGCCCATTGATCAATGTACTTGTTTATTATCCTCAAGGGGTACTTTTCTTGAAGGCAATAAATGCAATGGATCGAGTGAAGACATTAGAATTTATTTTTGGAATTTTGGATGAAGCGATTCAAGAGGTTGGGGTGGAAAATGTTGTCCATGTTGTTACAGATAATGCATCAAATTGTGTTGGTGTAGGGACGTTGATTATGGAAAAATATAATTAGATTTATTGGACCCCTTGTGCAGCGCACTGCTTGGATTTAATGTTGCATGACTTAGCCAAATTTCCTTGGGTCAATGAAACAATCTGAAGAGCCAAAACAATTTCAAACTTCATCATCAACCATCGTCTCACTTTGAGCATATGCAGGGAGAATGCATCAAAAGAGTTGTTGAGGCCTTGTGATACAAGGTTTGCCACTTTTTATATTACTCTGAAAAGAGTTGTTGAGGAAAAAGCAAGCATAAGAGTTGTTTTTTGCAACACTGAGTGGGAGAGATCTACCCTCTTAAAAGAAACTAAGGGGAAAAATGTTGAACAAATAGTGCTCAATAATGGCTTTTGGGAAAATACAAACAAGGTTTTAAAAATTTGTGGCCCAATTGTTAATGTGCTCTGCATGGTTGATGGTGACAAACCTTGTATGGGTTTTGTTTGTAAAAGCATTGATCGTTGCAAAGAGACCGTTGCAACTGCTTTTAATAATGTGGAAGCTGATTACAAGGAGATATGGGATTTAATTGATCATAGATGGAAGATGATGCATAGTCCATTATATGCAGAAACATGCTATTTGGACTCTAGCTTGTTTGGGTTACCAAGATATAGGGATGAAGAAATCATGAATGGACTTATCCAGTCTATTGAGAAGCTAAATCCAGATCCAGATATTGCAGGTTTGATCAGAAGTCAATTGAGGGCATATAGGTTAGAAGAAGGGTTATTTGGAACACAATCATCAAAGTATGCTAGGAGCAAAAGTGGTCTAGCATTATGGTGGAAATTTTATGGTTCAGGGACACCAGAATTGCAAAATTTTGCAATTCGTATCTTAAGCCAGGGAACAAGTGCATCAACATGTGAAAGGAATTGGAGTTCCTTTGACCACATTCATTCCAAAAAAAGAAATAGATTGTTTAAGAGAGATTCTTTCGGCGTAAATCACATGATGTTTCATTTGTCGACGCGTTTCGAACCAACTAGTGTGGTTCATCGTCAGGACAAGTTGAATGAACAAATATCGCTTTTGCATATTAAATAGATAGCAGAACATTCTAGACCAGGTAATGGCTACAATGATAACCGTTAGATTCGACCGGGAAACGGCTAACTGTTATCATTGTAGCCATTACCTGGTCTAGAATGTTCTGCTATCTATTTAATATGCAAAAGCGATATTTGTTCATTCAACTTGTCCTGACGATGAACCACACTAGTTGGTTCGAAACGCGTCGACAAATGAAACATCATGTGATTTACGCTGAAAGAATCTCTCTTAAACTTGATATGGATCACAGAAGCCTCAATACAGTAAATAGATTGTTATCTGGAAGATTAGAAGATCTTGTTTATGTTCGTAGTAAATTGTAGTTGGCATTGAAGAATGTCGCTAAAGAGTCATCCAATTCTTCTACTCCGTGGATCGATCCTGTTCCAAATGCAACAATGGATGATGCTGATTTGTATATTGATAGTGACATAAACACTGACATAGAATTCACTAATGAATCTGGTGCTGAAGCATCTAGGTGATTCACAACTCATACTGCTCTTGATGACATAGAACTTTTTGATATAACAAGTGGGCAACAGGAACATCAAGAATAAAACTTGTGTCGCTGTTTTAGATTTCTAGTTTACTTTTTGCATGAACAATTTTTCTAAAACTGCCAAGTTACTTTAAATTTTAAACTTTTGAGTTTATATATAATTATATTTTGATATATTGAGGAATGAATTGCTCCCATTATTGGCTCACTTCATGGTTTACTGCTCACTGTCATAAACGAAAAGAGGTCTGAAAACATATTAGAGGCTTAAGTTTATTTCCACTGTTTGCTTGCTTCAATCTAATCTGAAAAGGAGTGGTGATTTTAGGACAATTTTCAACACTTGGTATTAAAGTTGACTGCTGTCATAAATGATAAAGGTTCTTGGCATCCTTTTGAAGGTTATTTACTATTATTTACTATTATCTCAATCCTTTTGAAAATGCTCAACTTTTGAACGAAACGAAACACTCTTTTGCATGTGAAATAGAGTTACCTTTATGGCAACTGTTTGGTTTTTTCTGCTTCTGATTTTGTTGCTATTCCCCATTTACCATAGGAGGCTTTGTCAGACGTGCTTTCCTCTTGGCACAAGTCATACTCTTTCTTCATTAGCAAATAAAAAGCTCTTCTAAGCTTTCTCACTTTCCCAATTAATTTCAAAAGGGTTTTGAAGGGTTTATAAGATGATGGTAAGGCTCTTAGTGTTAAAGTTACGGACTCCTTATCTTTTATGTGAACACCAACCACTTCAAATTCATTATTGACCAATCTAGTCATGGTTAATTATTGTACTTTAGTGTCCATTTTCTGTGGCATAAACTACATGCTTTAAATACATTATACAAGCCTCATCAACAATCTCAAAAATAATTTTCAGCTTATTCCATTTGATTTTGCATCATGTACATTTGTAAATTGTTTTATCATAAATTCAGTGATTGACAAAGCTAAAAATCAACAAAGCTCCTCTTTTTGGTTTTCAAATTTAGTGACGGCGAGAGAGATCTTGGTTGTTCATGACTAGACTGTAGAAACCTTATTAAAATAGCCTCTCTATATTCAACCACTCTATGAGTGGTGGGATCTTAAAGGCAATATCCATGAAAAGTTTCGTTTTCACCAATTAAAGTGTACTAGGAGTCTAGAGATGCTGATGGGTTTTGTCTATCATTAGGAGCATAAGCCCATGCAACAGATCCATAAATTTTGAAATGTGAAATAGGATGTTTGCTGCCATACCATTTCTCATATGGAGTCATATTTGTGAGAGGACGAGTAGATGTTCTATTGATGACATGGATTGTGGAAACAACAATCTATTCCCAAAATGGAAGTTTCATTTTCTTGGAGTGAAGCAAGCCACCAACCATCTCCATGATAGCCCTATTCTTCCGTGCTGTTACTACATTTTACTGTGGAGTGTAAGGAATAGTTCTTTAGCAAGATATGCCTTGAGATATGAGAAATTATTGGAAAGCACTGCCAATATATTCACCTGTAGATTCTGAAGCATATAATTTGGAGGATAATTACAATAAAGATTAACATTAAAAGGCTTGAAAATGACCAAAATTGATCACACATAATTTATAAAATTTAATAAATTTTCCAGCCTTTGTTCTCTTGCTAAGCCAAAAATTTATTTGAATTTGGCTTTAAATTGATTTTTTTATATATATACATTTTTTTTTTTGAATTTTATTTATTTATTTTTATTTTTATTTTTATTTTTATTTTTTTTTTTCGATATTTATATGTCGAATTTTATGTCGAACTTTATCGACAAAATTTTAGTTGCCGAACTTTATTCGAATTTCATGGTCGCCGAACTTGAACTCGAACACGAACTTGGTGACTTAAGGGTGCAACTCGTGGTTTGACTGTAGCTCGTAGTTGGGCTTTCAAGGTCTGCATGCTCATAACGCATATACCTCTTAGTTGATCACTGCAATTTTAATTTATTTATACCTCGTGGGTCTTTAGTTGATGGCTGGTGTCAAATATGTTGATTTGTTGACCGGTTGTTCTGTGAGTATACTTTCTGGGTGATGGAATAGTTGAAAAAAACTATATAGATATATTGTAGTCATTGAATAACATATATATATATACAACTATGTTGATATGGAAATAGAAATATCAGATATGGAAAATAAAAGCCGGCATGTCCGCATAGAGAGATAAGAAATAGAGGCGATGCCGATCAGAAAAAACATAAAGGGTACAATGCCAGGAATATGTGTGGAGAAAATAAACAGGATATGAGGAATGTATTGATGAAAAAACATACCAAATTGGCAGCATCAAATGAAAAACTATATACCAGGCATGGAAAAGTCATGGATTAGGTGGCTGACGCTGTCCACAGTAACCTGCATCCTCGAAAAACCCCGAGGCAGTGATAAGCCCTTCTTAGATAAAGCATCTGCCCTCCGGTTTTTGTCCCTGACAATGTGGGAAATTGAGTAGTCTTTGCTACTGGACCACAATGCTGCAAGTCTATTCAACCATCCAGAAAGATGTATATTTGTTATAATATGTTTAGACAACACATGGTCGATGGTGATTTTCGAGTCTCCAAAAATATGAAGGTTTTGAAGACCAAGGAAGGCAGAGATAGAGAGAAGTCCACCCAAGGCCATAATTTCTGCTTTGTTATTTGTTCTCGGACCACCATTCCAATAGATGTCAATAGACTGACCATCTACAGGGAAAATGGAAACACCACAGGCACAAGAATTCTGCATAGCAGCACCATCAAAAAAAGCGCAGGGGTATCCATAGAATTCGCATGTCTGATTGTTCTTACCTTGTCTGAGAACAGATTGACGTGGACGATCAAGCTTCTCGTATAAACAGAGGATTGATTCATAAATACTAGAAACCATTCATTTTTAGAATCAAAGATCGCCCGGTTCCTCCATTTCCATATGGCCTAGATTGTTAGTAATGGAATGGGTCTCCACTTGCAATGCATTTTGCTCCATGCTATAAATGCTTCATAGATAGAAGGGCCGCTGACAAAAATGAAACCAAAATGTGCAGACATGGTTTGCCAAATCAACTGGACTTGAGGGAATTGTAGAAAAAGATGTAAATTGTTTTTAGAATTTGTTCTGCAAAGGTAGCAAATGGCCCGTCCATGCCAATTGCGCTTCTGGAGTTTCTACCAGGTGAGGTTCCTGTCATGAAAAACTAACCAGGCAAAAATAATGATTTTTAATGGGCATCCAGACTTCCAAAAAACAGGCGGAAAGATGTTACCACTAGGTTCTGATTCAGATGATATAATTTGAAGATATATGTGTTTCGCTTGAACAATCGATGAGCCACCAAGACCTCTCCAAGAAAGACTATCCCTGTCCAACTTGCAGAACAATCCAGACGATTTCAAGGAAACGAGAATGGCGTTCCATTGGGATTCCAAAGCACCATGAAATTGCAATTCAAAAGTTGATTTCCAGATTGGAATCGGACCGTCCCATTTTTGTATCACGCTGGCCCAATAGAAATATCCCCTGTAGTGTAAATTTCTCAAGAGCTGCGAAGGAATATGGATCCTTTCTCCCGCGCTTGCAAAAGTATCTAATCCAATGATGATATTGGAATCGGATTGGAAATTCCAAATCAAGTTTTCTCTGAAGAAAGGTTCCAATCTCCGAAAACCTCTCCAAATATATGAGCCGCTGGATGATCTTGTAGATTGCTGTCTGTACCAATAAGTCATGTCTAGATTCCTCATGTATTTGGCTCTTATGGTATTTCTCCAATAGGACTCACCCATAATCGCTTTCCACATAGACTTGCATAATAGCGCTCTTCGGAAGGAGTGGAGGTCCAACATACCCCATCCAACTAATTTTTTCGTCCGTGATAGCTTCGAAAGTCTGCACAGATGATATTTCTTCCTGTCTTTCTGTCCACCCCATATAAAGTTGGCTATCATGCGGTTTAAACATTTGATAATGGATGATGGGATGTAGAAAAGGAGCGCCCAATAAACCATGATTTGGGCCAACACAGATTGCGTGAGAATGGCGCGGCCCCCCAAGGATAAGCACTTGAATTCCCATGCAGATATACGCTTGTAGAACCGGTCCGAAATCCAGGCCCAATCAACCAATTTGTAGTCCGCAGGTTTCAAATTGAAGCCTAGATATTTGAAACCTCTCTTGATAGGAAAAGCTTTAATGTTGAAGAGCTCTGTAAGAAAAGAAATGATATCTCCATTTACATTTTCGACGTAGAAGGATGATTTTATATCGTTGATGCACATGCCGGTGGCTTTATGGAAATTTACCATGATTTCATGGATGCATATCCAAGTAGTTCTGCAGAGTAATGCTGACAGAAGGATATCGTCGACAAATAGGTTGTGCGACATGAGGATATCCCTGCATATGGGGAGAGGCTTGATTCTCTCTTAAGAGATAGCTCTCTTTATGTGAAGGCTTAGAGATTCCATAACAAGTATGAATAGGAGAGGAGATAGGGAACAACTCTGTCGGAGTCCCCTTGCCGCCTTGAAGAAAGAAGTAGGAACTCGATTTATTAGGACAACATATTTAATGTCTACCACACAGGCCATGATCCATCTGATACATTTAATATCAAGGCCAATCCTTGCTAGTAAGCATCGAATAAAACCCCATTTGACACAATCAGAAGCCTTAACAGTGCAGCTTCTATTTTCCTGCTGTGAATGGAGTGTAAACATTCTTGGGCAAGAGCCACTGCTTCTGAGATATTCCTGTCTTTGAGAAAACCGTGTTGCTTAGCAGACAAGTGAAGAGATGGGGTGTTCCTTATTCGGATGGCTATAATTTTGGAAATGACCTTATATAACACATTACATAATGAGATAGGTCGATAATCAGAGAAAGAGGAGGAGCGCTGCTTCTTAGGAATAAGAGCGATGTAAGTAGAAGACATGTTCTGGCATATGAAACCCTGAGTTCGCGATTCTTCAACCATCCTTAATATGTCTGCCTTAAATAATTCGAAGAAGTGTATGAAAAAATCGATGGTCCAACCATCCGGCCCAGGGCACTTGTCTTTCTGGAAAGATTTCATAGTTGCTAGTAGTTCCTCTTCTGAAACTTCTGCATAAAGAGCTCTGTTTTGGCGTTCATCAAACATCGTTGGGAAAGGGTCAATCCCCCAAAAGATGTCCTCAATGTTGTAGGCGGAATCCTCGCTGTAGGCTTTTTTGAAGAATTTCACTGCTTGTCCAAAGATGGCCTCCTGTGAAGTATGTATGTTTCCTGATTCATCCCTGATTTCCCAAATAGCATTTGCCTCCCTCCTTCTATTTGCAAACCTGTGGAAAAATTTGGTGTTTTTATCTCCCTCTCTAAGCCATAAAGCCCGACTTTTGAGCCTCCAAGTGGTCTCTTCTTCTTCCAATATTCTTTGTTTTCTCTTTTTTAATCTCAATATATGATTTCTGATGTTGGATGACATGGAAGGAATCTTGAGGAGCGAAGATAAGTACTCTAGTTTTTTGAGAATTTCCTTTAGTTCCATTCTATTGGCAGCTGCTTTCTCTCTTTTCCAATTTTGACCTTTTTATGAAGAGAATGAAGACGATCAAGAAAATTCCGGGAGGAATCATTATCCTGTCCTGAGGATAGCTTCCAAGTATCAATTATAAATTTGTTGAATTGGAGATCAGATAGCCATGTGCGGTTGAACTTGAAAGGATAACCAAATTTATGTCCAACATGTTTCCATTTGATAGAGATTGGGCGATGATCAGATATGAAAGATGGGATGATGTCCATTGAAAGTGAGCCATATCTTTCAATTAATTCTTCATGGAAGATAAACCTGTCTAGTCTTTTTGCCAGAAAAGCATTGCTGGGTCGCCAGTTATCCCAAGTTGGAACCTGTACCGTGAGCACCTCCGAGTGAAGAGCACTAATGAACCAATAACGAGACCAGGGGAGGGGCACCGTTAACATAGATGTTGAAAAAAGAGTTTAAGATGTCCACGAGCAGAGGATATATGTCGAGTGTGAGTTCATACAAGCATAAACCATCGTTCCATCTCAGATAGGATGAAATGAAAGAAACTAAAACAAGAACATGGAAAAATTTATGTAACTGAAGCACCAAGCGTCTATCCGGTTGGTAGGAAAAAGGATGACATAGAAACACGTATCATTCTGTAAAAGATATGTGTCTGGAGAGAAAGAGTCCGAGGTGGTGAAAAATGAGCACGTATTTTGTCCAGGCTAGTCCTTAGATCTTCGAAGGTCGTTGTTCATGAAGGATAGAATAGAAAATCAGACTGATACATACCAAATGGCCGACACATAGTGCTCTCCACTCGGCGCTCCCCCTACATGAATGCCATCAATGTCTCTCTGAGAGAATCATAGCCAATCTTATAACCGAGATGGCTGGCAATCTAGAGATGAATAACCATACAACAGTTGCTACTTTAATTGTCAATACTTGCATTTTTCATTTTTTCTCCGCCCACTTTCTAGTTTAGATAAAGACCAAAATTACTTCTATCGCTGGAAAAAGTTTCTGTTTATTTAATGGCCACATTTTCTAGGAGGTAACAGCTTGGAAAGCTTGATTCTTCGGTGCCAATTTGCAATTTCCTCCATTCTCCTGGCATTCCACAATCAATGCCCACTTTCCATGTTTATATAAATTCCAATTCAATGCTTTTATCAAAACGATTTCTTATATCAAATGGGAACGAATATGTAATTTGGAAGATGGTAATGTTTGTGATAATTCTGGAAATAAACCATCTACTAGCACAAGAAAACGAGATTCCCATGAGTTGGATATCTTTAGAGAAAAAATTGAAATTAGCACTTGCAAAATATATTAAGAACAAATTATATTATAATGAAAAAGGAATCTGTTAATTTATTTCAACAACTTTAGTATCCAAATGGGAGGGAACCCTGCTATGCAGCCTTTCCAGTGAGAAAATGCATTCAGAACCTTTTCATATAGTGAAAGATTCATTTTTTTTGTTAGATGAATAAATTCTGCCTAAAACTATCTGCAAATATATATTTTATGTGCCTCGTTCCTAAGCATTGGGTTTGAGCATGGTACACAGTTGTATTAGAGGACTCCATTTGAGCTTTACAACTATAAAAACTTTTTACAGGTAGGTTGGAATATTTCTATTGTTATGGTTTACTGTTCAAAACATTTGAAATTTTCTATTCAATAAAGGGTTGTTACTTAAACTCAGAATGTGCCTAAGCTTGATTAGTGTCTTTACAAGTGCACAATATTTAAATCCAATAGAATCATGAAATCCATGGACACATA
>APFE031473056.1:0-14003 GCA_000404065.3 Pinus taeda
AAAACTTGAACCCGGTGTATGAGATGACAAATCATCATCTCAACCACTTGAGCTAAAATAATTAAGCCTAACTAGAGATTTTTAAGAGTGTTTAAATTGTTTAATTTCTAAAACTAAACTGTATTGGTGGGTTTTGCAAGGTACTAAATATATTGAATAAATATTTAAAAAAAAAATTATAATTTTTATTGAAATTGTATTACTAAATTCATGTAAAAAAAACCATTTCGTCCATCTTTTAATAATATAAAATATTCTAAAACGTAAACGGAGACCACCAAATCCAGTAACAAATATTACCAAGAAATCTCATGCTTTGTTTGATTTGCTCAAAAAGAGGCGTCTCCAAATTTATCCATTGGAAAACGGATATATAATTAGTATTTTTTAGTTAAATTTTTTTATGATATAAAAAAGATATGAGAAGTTTAAGTCTCTTTTGTGAGCGTTATGTTATTGGGAAATCAAACGGATAACAAAACAAGAAGGAATCAATGGTTAAGAGAGTTTTAAGTGATAAGAGTGAGTTATAGAATGGAAAAGTGTTTATATATATAAATAAATAAATAGGTTTGTTTATATATATATATAGAGGTTTGTTGATTTACAACTTTTGTTTAGTTTAAAAAAAATTAATATAATTAAAAATTTTAAATTCATAAAATTTAAGGAGAGCTTAAAGCATCCATTTTTATGTGATTGGGATGATTCTGGTTGTCACCATTGGATTAGGAATTTTTTTGTCAATTGCTCTTATGTATGTTTGAGATGGAACATTATACATGTTTTTGTCTTTCTTTCATATTTCTTAGGCCGGAAACCTAGTCTTAAATATTTGGTATGACTTGTGAATCTAAGGTCAAAGCATTGTTGATTGCAACTTCAACCCTGTGCTCCCATAATTTATTGTGGACTAAGATTTTTTCTTATAGTGTCCCTCCATTGAAGCCTCCTAATCAATACAAGCACGCCATATTTATGGCCCCTTGTTGCCGCTACCACCTTGCTGACTCATGCGCATTGACAAACCATGTCAATGGACACACCACCCTAGAGTACCAAAAAGGAATAAAATCCTAGCTTGCGAAGGAAGAAGCGACCAGAGATAGGGAAAAAGCCTATTCACCTAGAAACAATATGAACTACCATTTGCACCAAGTGGTGCAAAGAGACGCCTATAGAAGTATAGATGAATGTAGAGTGATGCAGAGGTAGCGCTACAGGAAACAAGGTTGTGGACGTCAAAGGCATGAGGAATTAGGGGGCAACAGGTGGGGGAACTCAAAAGGATTTGGTAAAGCGAAGGGTTGCATGTGGGACATCATTGTGTTATCAAAATCTAGCAAGCTTTCAGGGCGATCAGATGCCCTCATAGAGATAGAGATAGCCACAAAATAATAGGGAAGACAGTGAATTAAGCAAGTAAAGACTTAGAAATTAAATTTTTTGAAATAACGAGACAAAAGTGGAAAAATGCATATATGGAAATGTTGGCATGCACCTTATCACATAGATTTTCTATAATTATATTTTTCTCAGTTCATGACTTCATCAAGTTCCTACTCTTCACTAACTCTAAATCTATAAGAGGTGTATGCATGGCATGGCATTGCAAGCAGCAGAATAGTTTGGCATTACATCCACAATGATGTGTTTTTGCGACATCCACATTTCCAGCAACATATACATGTTAGACTTCATCAACATGATTAAGAACAATTTTTTTAGTTGATTCCTTGAATACTAAAGCCAATTTATTACTTGTAATGGAAGTAACTATATCTATAACATCATCAGGTCAAGAAAGTCTGGAATTTAATTTCTTGAAGGTACACAACGGATGAGCTTCACATCACTTGAAGACATCACTTGAAGAAAAACAAAGCCAACTTACCCTGATTCAAAAGCCAACTTATTTAGTGAAAGACTCGCCAAGACCTTACAAGATTTTATAATTGAGTAAAATATTCGCCATGCCTGGTGAGAGATTCGCCAAAAAATTATATATACATATTATATTATTGATAAATTCGCCTTCCATTTTTCCTATATATCATTAAGATTCGCCCATTTATTATATTTATAAATTTAGTGGGGGTTCTTAAAATTTTCCCTGTGCCTAAGTGTTGGGCATGCCTTGTAGAAATTTGATCAATATTGCAGGGAGATTTAGGCTTAATGCAGATTCTATGTAATAAATTAGATTTCTCAGTTGATTTAATACAAGTAAGAGGGGTTTTTCCCAATTGTGTTCCCAAGATAAATTTTGTGTTCTATGTGTCATTGTGTTTCGATTCATTGTTTTATTTCCGCAAATTTTGGTAGACAAATCTTGTGTCTTTTTCAGATCAGTTTGCTCTCATAAACAGTTGCAAGGTTTCAAGGATTTTCTACAATTTCCATCAACAAGTTCTCTATCAGGGAGTTGTGTAAAAGGGAAAATATAATCATAAACCCTTGGC
This sequence comes from Pinus taeda, assembly GCA_000404065.3. Classification (NCBI taxonomy): domain Eukaryota; kingdom Viridiplantae; phylum Streptophyta; class Pinopsida; order Pinales; family Pinaceae; genus Pinus; species Pinus taeda. The sequence goes on from APFE031473056.1 coordinate 2,463, forward strand.
ATGATAAAGAGTATAAGGTTACTAGAAAATCCATTATAGATTTGTCAAACGAGTCCTTAAAATATGACAAGATAAATATATAGAAAGCCCTAATAGAAAAGGGGAAAAAATGACAAAAAAACTACTATATAAATAGAATACAAGAGAAAATTTTGGCACCTATCTATGCTTTATCCTAAGAAATTATAGAGGAAAATTATAACTTGTAAAATTAAAGAAAACACTATGATTCCCTTGAGGTTCTAGAATTCCTACCTTACAAATATTTACGAATCCCCTAATGTCATGAAGAAGATCTATACTATTTATACAAAGGAATAAGATTTTATCAACAGATGACATAGAGTTTGGTATTCAATAGCTTGTGAAAGGGAAATCTAAACATATCAACTTCTACAAAGTATAAACATTCAAAATTGGAGGGCCTTTATTCATCACCCACATCTACAAGCTCTTCAATTTAGCATCCAATCATGGCAACCGTAAAACCTAGACTCAAAGCCTCATTCTACCTTTTTTTAAAATTTAGGATAAAAGCAATTCCTATAACTATGGTACATTTCTAATTGGCCCATTTTAGCCAAGTTAAATAGAATTATTTTGGAAAATAAGACCAATGTATGGCTAGAAAGTCAAAAAGATTTAAAAGCTAGGCCAAACTTAGGAGCTATCATTCAACTATAGACTGCCTTGTGATGCTTAGTATCATTCCAAAGGAGATTTACAATAATAAAACCAATCCATTGTGTTATTTTGTTGGCTCTGGAAAATATTTTGACATAGTGTCCATGACTAACATTTGGAATAAGTTAGAAGAGTTAAAAGTTCCTCTTGAGTTGAGATGTGTCAATGAAAGGTTATATGAGAATGTTATTTCCATGTTTAATAACATTTCGGGTTATTCAAAAGAATGTTGTATACTAGATGTTGTAGAGAATTTGACACTATAAATAAAATGTTCTTTTTATTGTCTTATTTGATATATTGAATGATAGTTTTTACAATGACAACCCTTGTGTTAAATATAGCATCGGTGCCTTTACATGAGTCATCATGACCTTTTCATCGTGCCCCTTTTTCATAATTTAATCATAATTAATTTTTATACATAACATTTCCTTCCTTTCACAAAATGATTTCTCCTAAAAGCATAGGTAACGAGGAACGTTGTTGACGAAAATCGTTTGTTTCCTAAGAAGCATATTCTTTTGATAGTATCTTCCACTTGATGATATTCTTTAATTACTCGAGAACGTAATCAATTTTCTCTTGTGGCAATGATAACTTCTAGTTCTACTACAACTTCTCCTTCATTATTGAGTGTAGAAAGTGTTGTTTGTGTTACCTAATGATTTCCTAACATCTTTTTTAAACATGAGGCATGAAAAATGTTATGTATGTGGCTTGCTTCCAGTGATTTCAAACGGTAAGCTACTTTATATATTTTCTTGATGATTATATATGGTCCATATAAATTAGGAGCTAGCTTTTTTTTTCCTTCCTGTTTTAATGATAGTTGTTTGTAAAGTTGGAGCTTGACATATATCCAATCACCTTCACTAATTTCTCTTCCTGATCTTTGTTGGTAAAATTGTTGCTTCATACAACTCTTTGCAATATTTAGATTATCCTTCAGCATGTGAAGGGCATTTTGGTTCTCCTTTAGTTGATCTTTTACTATTGAAATTTTTATATCAATTATGGCTAACTCCTTCCATTTAGGAGGTTCATAACCATAGAGATATTTAAATCGCATCATTTTTGTTGAGGTGTAATAATTGGAGTTGTACTACCATTTTGCCATATGTAACCATTTGGACCATTTATTCTACTTGTCTGTTACGAAACAACGAAGATATGATTCCAACATTTATTAACAATTTCAGTTTTTCCATCTGTCTAGGGGTGGTAGGATGAACTCATGTTGAGGGATGTCCCAATTTGTTTGAAGAACTCTTTCCAAAATTTTCACTTAAATTTGGCATCTCGATCATTAACAATGATCTTTGGAAACCCATGTAATTTGTAAATATTTTTGCAAAATATTTTAGCAAGTTGTGTTGTTTAATGTGAACTTTTTATGCCCATGAAGTGTCCATATTTAGTGAGTCAATCTACAACCACAAGGATTTTATTCTTCCCATTTGACATGGATAGCCCATCAATGAAATCCATCACTATTTCTTCCCACTTCTTCTTTGGGATATGCAGTGGATGAAGAAATCTAGGCATCAAACACTTTTCATTTTGTTTCTTTGGCATTTATCACATTCTGCCACATACTTTTGAATTTCCTTTACATCCTTTTCCAAAAAAATGGTCGTTGTATATTACAATAGGTTTTGAAGAATCCCACATGTCCAACTCCTGGTGAATCATGACACTCCTTTAGAATTTTGGTTTTAAATTTGGAAGTGAGACTTAAATAAATTCATCCCTTATACCAAATGATGTCATTCTTCCATTCAATTTTTGAGTTTTGAATAGGATTATTGATTAAGTTACATGTATATAGGTTCTTCGCATATTCACTTCAAATTTCATCTACCCATTCTAGATCTATAGTTGAGATTACAAGTAATGATGGGTCTTCGTCTTTTTGAGATAGAACATCAACTGCAAGATTGTCTTTATCCTTCTTATAGAGGATTTCAAAATCAAAGGTACTATTTTCTCCAACCATTTTTGTTGTTACACTGAAAGTGTTTTTTTATTGTAAAAGGCATTGCAGAATATTGTGATTTGTACATATCAAAAAATTTCTACCTAGAAGATATTGTCGCCATTTGGTTATGACATGCATAATAGCAAGCATCTCTTTATCATATTTTGATTTGAAACGCTTCCTCTTATTTAACTTTCTACTTTCAAAAGCTATAGGATGACCATCTTGTATTAATACAACTCCTTATCCAAACTCGGAAGCATCACATTCTATTATAAAAGTTTTGGAAAAATAGGAGTTGATAACACCGGTGCTGAAGACATGACTTCCTTTAATATTTCAAAATATTGTTCTGCTTGATCATCCCACATGAACGGATTTTTGTTTAAAAGATTTGTTAAAGACACAATTATGTTGGTATAATTTCGAATAAATCATCGGTAGTATCGAGTTAATCTTAAAAATCCACTTAATTTGGAGATGTTAACAAGTTTAGGCCATTATTTAATTTCCTTGATCTTGCTAGGGTCTACCTCTACTCCTCCTTTGGATATTATGTGTCCAAGGTACTCTACATCTTTTCCAAGAGTACATTTGGACATATTTGCATAAAATTGAATTTCTTCTAGTATAGTGAGGACTTGTCCCAAGTGCTGTAGATGCTCCTTCCATGTTTTACTATAGACTAGAATATCACCAAAGAAATCTAGTACAAAATTCCTTAAGTATGATCAAAATACCTCATTCAAGGTGACTTGGAAGGTTGTTGGAGCATTTGTTAACCCAAAAGGCATTACCTTAAACTCATAATGACCTTCATGAGTTCAAAAGGCGGTCTTCACAATGTCCTATAATCTTATTCTGATCTGGTAGTATCCGGATCTCAAGTCCAAATTTGAAAAATAGTTGGCTCCATGAAGTTCATCTAACATTTTATTTATGAAGGGGATAGGGAACTTGCTCTTGATTTTTATTTGTTCAATCCTTTATAATCTACGCACAGTGTAAATTATCCATCCTTCTTTCTGACTAAAATCACTGGAGCAACATAAGGGCTTCTACTTTTTGTGATGATATCACATTTTAATAGATCTTAGACATTTGGATATTAATATGGCTTAATGTTGACAGGGTTTGACCCTGACTTAACTTCAATTATGTGCTCAATTTCTCTTTTAGGAGGCATCCATAGCGGAAGATCTTGGAATACCTTCTGGTGTTTTTGAAATAACTCTTGAATCTCAAGGTGTTCCTCTTCTATTAACTTTGAAGCCATCATTTTCCATCTATCAACATTGTACCATATATGTTGGAGCTCCTTTTTAGATCATTTTCACCATTTGATGGAATGACACAATTTGATTTTTGGGTGGTTGAAAACCATATAGCATATACTTTTGTCTTTCCCATATAAAAGTTGTAAATTGTCTTTGATGGTTGGAAAAGTAAATGCCTAAGGTATGTAGCCATTGGACACCTAGAACCACATCCACTTCTCGAAGTGGTACAATGTAAAACAATGATTATAATGTGTAATCTTGAATTTTCAATTTAACCTTACAACATTTTCCCATTCCTTCGATTTTCTTTCCATCTGCTACCATCACTTTCATGTTAGGAATCAGATATGTGAAAATGTTGAGTCTTTTTGCAAGAATTGAATCCAAAAAAGTTATGAGTGTTCCTTATATCAATTAGAACAATTACATTGTTCTTTTTAATATGCCCTTTTAACTTCAAAGTCTGGGGCTGGGTTATTCCTGTCATGGATGATAGCGATACTTGTGGAACATTTTCACAATCTGATTCTGGGGGGAATTGTTGATAATCCTCAACTTCTTCTATATATGATTCTTCACTACTCGAACCTTATGTTGCTTCACACTTATATAAATTCTCGATATCTTTTCCTTAAAACTTTATGTATGGAATCCCATTTTTCACCACAATTTCTACATTTACTCTATTTTATTCTTTACAACTCCATATTAGATTTTCCTCCTTCTCGCAAATGTGGTGGAACACACTTTGTATTCTCCATGTCAAAATCTTGGGGAAACTTTCATCTTGAATATACTCTTTCAACTCTTGGTAGTTGTATTCTTTCAAATTTCTTTTCTGCGACTTTTGCTTTCTGTCTTACTAATTCTAAAGATGTAATGTCATGAAGCTTAAGTTCATCCTGGAGATATGGTTTAAGTCTAGTGAGGTATGATTGAATAAGGTGTTTTCCTTATAATCTAAGAACTCTTGTAGTCATATATTTTTATTCTCTATCATATTTGTCCACACTTTTTATTGTAGCTTGGTGAGTTCTATGAAGAAATCTTCTTCCCTGACACCCTGGAATTGTTTAAATAAATCATCTATGATTTTTGTCCAACCGATAGCATGTGTAGATTTTTTCCACCACATATACCAATTATATGCATTTTCTTCCAATTGCATGGATGCAATATAGTTACCGATCAAACGAGAAAATTACCTAATACCCATTTTTTTTGAGGTGGCAAAAAATCACCCGGTTTTAAAAAGTGGTGATGGAGAATACATCTTTTTTTTTAGCATATTTTTGGCACTTTAAATTTTCTTATGTATCAAGTATCACCATTTTTTTTAGATGATAGTGATTTTCATGCTGATTTTGAAAAGCGTTGATGCAACATCAACCCCTTTTTTTTAGAGGGTTGATTTTTGACACTTTAAATTTTCTAATGCCTTCTTCTTCCCATAAGAATTTTTTTTTAAGTGTATTTATGTATTTGTGTGTTTTCATTTTTCTTTTCAATTTTTTTTGTGATGAAACCTTAATTTTTTCGCGTAGTTAAAAAAATAAAAATAATGGTCAATATTTTAAAGTTAGTATTTTCTATATGTTTATGTAATGTTAATTAATATTTCAATGGACATCAAATAATTGTCACTAAAAAAATAATAATTTTAAACATTTGACAAAAAAACACATTTTCAATGAAAATATAATGAAAAAAATACACATCTTCAATGAAAATATAATGAAAAAAATACACATTTTCAGACCTTTTGTCAAAAATGACATGTCAAATAAACGATTTTTATGGGAAAATCCTAACAAAAAAACTTTCATAAATAGCAGTTTTCATGAATTTTATGTTAAAGAATAATAGTAATCATAGGTTTTTTACAAAAAAAGAAATGATTCACATAAAAATTAAAGTGAAAATCAGATAATACATATATTGAACATATAACAACAATAGTCAAATGCCCATTCTTCTCATAAAATCTCAAAGTAAAAACATTACAAGTAAAACTAATGAAGATCTCTCAAAATTGAGTTTGATTTGCAATCATAACTTAAATTTCATCAACACTATCAAATAATCCATGTTCATTGTCTTCTTTAGTTTCATTATTTTATTCTTCCACAATATTTTCTGTTTGAGTTTCCTCATTTTCTTCTTCTATTGGATCTTTCATGTCTTCAAGTCTCCCAAAGTGTCATTTTCCAGTCATTCCATATAATGGTGATTGAAGTTCCTTTTCCTCTTTTGCCACACGTGATTCATTAAAATCTCTTTTCCTCTGGAAGAAATTGAAGAGAAATATTTTTTTGTGGAATAAAATTGCATTGTAGGGGTCTTTTTCAGTCACAATGCAATTTATTCATTTTTGTAGGCAACATGCTAGTGTTGTACCTAATCATCAACCACAAAAACAATAAGTAAAATAGTATAAACACATAAAAATAAAAACAAAAAATATTAAGATTCAATTTTATATAATAAAACTTACCCAAACCTCAAAATAAATCCAAAACCCGATCTCCTTCATTTGAACATAAATTTATAAGATAGTTAATCAATGTTTGCAATTTTTTATAAATGTCAACTATCTCTCCTTTTGCATCTTTATCCTCATATGTTAACTTTTTTACGACAACATCATGAGCCAGTACATGGCTATGACTCTTTCCATCTACTTGGTTCAGAAGAATAGACTTATAACTATCATCTTTTGCCCAACATTCAACATGGATAAACTCACAATCACTTGTAATTAGTTGATCTCTGGAAGAAACAAGATTTGACTTTTGCCTGTAACATGACATAGTAAATTTTCAATTCACTTGTACATTAATATATATATATATAATATATATATATATATATAATATATATAATATATATTACATTAATAAAACATACAATTTCAATGTCTTACCATGTAAGTTGCATCCTTGAGTTTGATTTTCCCTTGAAGCTTGTTAATAACATTGCGAATTGTGTGTCTGAATGAAATATCATAAATATCGAAAGTGGTGATGTTGTGACTTATTGAAAGCCCATAACCACTTTATTAAAGGCTCAACAAGTGTAATGCCCACTATCATATCCAATGTCTGGGAAATTGAAACCAGGAAGAATTTCTGCAATAACCAGGGCATATTCCCTTTTCGGTATGAGTTTTGCAATGTCTTCACATTCACTTTGTATTATTTGATATTGGATAGTGTCCAGGCCATTCCAAATGAAATGAGTAAGAGTAGGAACAAGTTCAACATTCCTAAGACATTGCTTTCTCAGCCTTTCCAACATAATTTTTTCAATGAAGCTTTTTAAAGTATTTGGTACTCCATTCGCATCCTTCTTTGGCATCTCTAATGAAATAAACAAATATAAGTATAAGTAATAAAATAAAATAAAAAATTATGTGATTAAAATGAATGTAAAAATCAACACACTTTTTTAATGCGAGATAAAAATCTTTAAGTGTTGTTGTAGAACTTGATTCTGGGTAGTTGAGTACAACATCATTTCAACTCTCTTCATTCAACATTTTAACCATATGTTCTTGTATTTTCATATAAATCTTATGACTAAATAAATAAAGTAAAAATTGTTAATATAGTGATATGTATAACAAATAATACGAACAAAAATATGTTATATTTAAAAGAAAATTATAATCCAAGAAAAATTAAAAATAATTCAGCAAACTTATTTTTGAAATTCCGAGCACGTTTCCTCCAATGACAATTCACCCGACTTCACACAACATAATATTGATTTGACTAGTTTGTCATCCTTCACTTCTTGCAATGTTTTCCAATGTGTGATAGTCATATCATCTGGAAGTTGCTTCATTTCATGACCTGTCTTACTGTTGGTGCATATTATGGGTTTAGACTTTTTGACCTTCTGATTTTTTATGGCAATATTCTCCCACATGTTGAAATTGTCATCAATTAATTTCCATATCTCCCTTGTTCTAAATGACAACTAGAAAACGTTATCTATGCCTCTGAATAGTTCTGAATTTACTTTGCCACCTTTGAATTCGATTATATCCTCAATTTGATAACTTGTTTCCATACAACATTCCTTTCGAAAGCTTAAACTGAACTTTGTCTTATCCCCACCACATCTTTTTACAAATTCATTATGAATCGATATGACATTTTGGATGAAAGTCATAGACATACTATACTTATTATCTGCATTATTCAGCTTTAGCTACAACTGCCACATCTTCAAAAGGAACATGCTTACATTTGTTAGATTGAACCACCGTATGAATTCTTTGTTGATCCCCTATATGTACCATTGCAGTGTCATGAATTGTTGATCTTTGCTTCATTCTCTTTTCTTGTTCTGACTCTACATGGAAATTGTTGATCACATTCATGATATTTGACTCTACATAACAAATACCGTCCAACATCATTGAAAGGCTCAGCAAAATCCTATCAAAGAAAATACAATATGTCAATGATCAATTATTTATAAAAAATTTAATGATCCTTACAATAATACGTAACACTTAAATATAAACAAGCATACTTACAATGTTATTTGAAATGATGGATGAGATTTCTTCACACAATGGTGTAGATTCTTCATTTGTGTCATACTTATTCTTTAAGAGATCATATATAACATTTTCATGTGACTTGGACAATTTTGCAAGAACATAAATAATGTTTGAATTTGGCACCAAACATATGTGTTGTACTCTGTCTATCACCTCATACGGTTCACCCATGTAAGTCATACCACATTATAGGTAGAGACGTGTACTATCATCAAATTCAACATCTTTAACATGCCATGTAGAATTTGTTTTATTTATTTCTCGTGAATTCATTCATTCAGAAATAATCTTTGGTGTACTTGATGGGCTAGTTGGTTGACTTTTACGATGTTTCTCAGTTCGGGTATGTTCGACAGTCTTCATAGCGTGTTTACTTGCAACTTTAGATGATGAAATTGTTGTCTTTGTTCCAGACATATTCACAAAGATCTTTTTTGATGCTATTTTCCTAAAAAACATATATATAAACTAGTTAATAAAAATACCATATATAATAAACTAAAAAATTAAAAAAATAAAAAAATTTGACACTATAATTGTTATTTAAATATAAATAATAAGTTATACTATATTATTTTTAAAAGTTGTTATAAATTTATATATACATTTTAATAAAAAAATTATTATATACCAATTATATATAATATTAATTTTGAAAATTATTTAAAAAATTAAAATAAAATAAAAAAACTTTTAAATGCTTTATATTTGACACTTTTAATAAAAATTTATTAAAATATTTAAATTTTTTTAGTTATTAAAACAATATATATATATATATATATATATTATATAATATATATATATATAATAACTGTGTGTGTGCGTGTGTTAAGATAACAATTAATATATAAAATTGGTTTAATATTTTAAAATTATATTAAATTTTTATTAATCTAATTCTTTTTTAGATTTTTTTTAATTTAATATTTTAATTTGATAAGAAAATAAATAATAGCCCTTATGACTGCTGGCCGAGGGCCCACGCTGGCTAAGGGGGACTGTGTGTAGTCCCCTCCGCCCGCCCAGGCCCCTGGCCAGTTGCCAAAAGGTAGCACATCGATTCCCGGAATCGGCCTGCGGCCCTTTGGTCGCTAGCCGAGGGCTTGGGCGAGCAAAGGGGCGTTGCGTGCAGCTGCCCTCGACCCGTCTGGGCCCCCCCGCTAGCATCCAAAGGGCCGCAACCTAATTCGTGCAGCCCCCTTTGCCCGCCTCGGCCCCCGGCCAATGGCCCAAGGGGTCAATAATTATTTTATTTTATTTTATAATATTTAATTAACAAAAAAAACTAATTAATTTATCATAAAAACTAAATACTCTTTTTTTAAATGTTTTTTTTTAGTAAGATTAAAAAACAATAACAACTAAAATATATTAAATAACAACAAAAAACAAAACAAATATATCTTATATTATTATATATATATATATTATATATATATAGTTAAAAATTGGCATATTTTTAAAAGATATATTTTAATTTAAAATAAAAATTAAAACTTAATTAATAAAGTGTGAGACTAAAAAATTTCAAAAAAAAATTGAAAATAGTAAAACCAATACAAATTATAATATATATATATATATATATATAGTATTTCTAATTGAACATTTATTTTATTTAATTTTTATTTCTCATGAAGAATTTTAATGCTTCCATGAAAACAAATAAAATAAAATTGAAGAAAGAAAGAAAGAAGTAACACCTATTTTTCCATTTCAAAACCGCTAAAAAAAAAAAAATAATAATAATAATTCTTAATTTTTCACCTAAAAAATCCTACAAATTTGAGTTTTGTTTTTTGTTTTTTGTTTTTTTTCTATCCCCATAAAAATATTAAAAAACGAGGTTTTTTATGTGGTTTTTCCCGTAAAACCACAAAATTTCCCCAAATTCATTTGTAAATAGTTGAAATAGAAATAAAACTAACCTTTAATATGCATAAAATTCTCGTTGAATGTGTTATCTATGACAATTCGGCTCCTCTGCAACTCCTTTGCAAAATCGGTCCAAACTTTTTAACAAGACCCAAAAGACTTGATGTGATGTGATGAATAGAAACAATGAATTTTATTTTATACGATGATTGTGGAATTGATTTAGCGTTTATTGAATGTGGGGTAAACATTTTTTTTTTATAGGCTGGGGCGGGACTCTCCGATTTACATGTCCATTAAGTACCCCTCAACGGGGGAAGGGTAGCCCAAGATTTGAACCGCAAGACTTCGGTTCGTGAGACTCTCATTTCCACGGGCATTGCGTTTGGAGCTACCCATGTGGATTGAATGTGGGGCAAACATTAAATAAATAAAAATATAATAAATAAAAAGAATTATAGTTTAATATTATAGTTTCGTTAGTTTCCTTTCATCACGAGATAAAAATAAAAATTAATTTATAAAAGTACATTTAGTTACATAGTCATGTTTAAATAATTTAAATAGAAAATTTATTTTGGACTTTTGTCAATATTTTGAATAGAAACTAGGGTGAAATTTTTCAAAACCAAAAGTATAGTAATATGTTTTCAAATAAATTATAGATGAAACTTTTGGAGGGAAATATTTCAAAACAAAATTTTTTGAGGGAAAATTTTCAATGAAAGTTTTTGGGGGGAAACTTTGGAGGGAAAAATTTCGGCAAAAAATTTTGGAGGGAAAAATTTAAAGGGAAATTTTCAATCTCTAAGCTATAAATTGTCATTAGGAGAGTATATTTGTATTATTCGACATCTTTTAGTTGAAGGTCATGGATTCTTCTGATAGTAAAGTTTCTCTTTCTTTAGCATCGACATCTTCGTCATTTAACAACGCTATTCACTTTGATGAATGTAATAGGAATTCTTTCAATAAGAATAGAGAGACAAATTGTCCACTTGGTCTTAATCCTAAGGATGATGAGAGTAGCATTGATGAAGGGCAGCAAAAAGAAATTCCTATGAATAGAGAGTCAATTTTTCCACTTCCTCCTAATCCCAAGGATTATGACAATACCACTGATGAAGGGGGAGATGAAGAATTTC